>APFE031092127.1:0-44549 GCA_000404065.3 Pinus taeda | reverse complement strand
AAGTTTCCAAGTGTTGTTATCAATGACTGCTTGATATTCTTCAACCATAGCCTGTTGCCATTCTTTATGTTTTACTGCTTCTTTGTATGTGGAAGGTTTAGTAAAATCATTTGCTATCAAGGCAAAATTGCCTTCACTTCTATGTGCCCTTCTGGTCCCAGTTTTATTTTGTTCATCAGGCTTTACATCTTTCAAAGGTTGAACTACCCATTTCGGAAGTTGGTGCTCACTTGTTTGTGCTTCTGTAAAGTCCCCATCATTGTAAAGAGGATTAATATAAACTAATGTTCGTCATTCAAGTGAAGAATGTGGAGAATCACTGTCAGAAGAGCTGTTGCTGCTTGGAGATGCGGATGAACTACTTGAAGACCCAGATGATGGTGTTGATGTAGATGGACTGGATGACTCATCTTCAGAGGAAAGAAAATCAAGTTCATACCAATTTGGTGAAGTTGGTTGACTTTGATTTTTATCATTTCTTTTACTTCGCTTAGTTTCTAACTTTTGAAGAAGATTTTCAATTTCTTCAGCACTTTTACTCTCAGTTTCATAAAAAATGACATCCCTTCTTACAATGAATTTTCCATTGGTCAAAAGACGATACCCTTTCTTCTCATCAGAATAGCCAATCATAGTGCATTTTAAACTTCGTGAGTCAAGCTTAGTTCCTTTTTCTTTCGGAATTAAGGCATAACAAACTGACCCAAAAACTCTAAGATGTTTAACTCGAGGTTTGAAACCAAACCAAGCTTCATAAGGTGTGATTCCGTCTAAAGAAGCAGTTGGAGATCTGTTTCTTAAGTAGACAGTTGTATGAATTGCTTCCGCCCAATATGTTGGACTTAACCTCTTGAAAGTTAACATGGATCTCACCATTCCTAACAAAGTATGATTCATTCTTTCGACTACTCCATTTTGCTGTGGAGTGTAAACATTAGTAAGATGTCGTCTTATGCCATTTTCACTGCAATAATTTTTGAATTCATTCGAAGTGAATTCTCCTCCATTATCTGTCCTGAGAGTACCTATCTTTTCTTTGACTTCATTTTCAACAAGTTGGCGAAAAATTTTAAACTTATCAAATGCTTCTGTCTTGTTCTTCAAGAAGTAAACCCAAGTCATTCTGCTGAAATCATCAATGAATAGTAAGAAATATTTGCAACCACCAAATGAAGTTTGTAGTGGACCACAAACATCACTGTGAACTAGTTGTAGCCGCATGTTTGCACACCATGAACTTGTTGGAAAACTTTCTCGATTTTGTTTGCCATAAATTCAAGCTTCACATTTTGCATTTTCCCTTTTGAATGTGGGAATTCCTTTAACCATTCCTTGTTTCTGCAATTGAGAAAGACTCTCAAAATTCAAATGTCCATATCTTACATGCCATAGTCTTATAGGTGAAATACCGATAGTCACTGCCCCTGCAAAATCAGAATGCCTTGGAATAACTGTCCCTTTCATCCGTAACAGTTTTCCATCTTCATAACCTGTCATGACTGTTTCCAAGTTTTGTTTCATTGAATTAATCTTCACTAAACCATCTTCCATAATCACCTAATGTCCTGCTTGTCGAATCATGACTAAAGAGAGAAAAATTTTCTTGAAACTGGGTACATACCATGCATTGGAAATCATTTTTTTCTCCAATACCCGGGAGAAAAACTTTTACTACTCCTTTTCCATAAGGAGTATGCTTTGTATCATCAGCAAGAAAAATGGAATTAAGTTGGCAATCTTGAAAATTCCGAAAAAAATCACGTCGACAAGTCATGTGCTGAGTTGCCCCGGAATCCAAGATCCAGGCATCTTCGTAGTCACTTCTAAAATGGGATGAAATTTGTGATGCTGGTGAGGAAGTAAAAACATATTCTGAGTTATCTTCATCTTGATCATTTGCAAATTGTGCTGAATGTTGCTGAAACTTGGGAATTTTATTAAGTGATGTTCGACAATCTTCAGCATAATGGCCAACTTTGTTACATCTTCGACACACAATTTGACTTAAGTCTCTTCCTCTTCCTGAAGATTCTCCTCTACCGCTGCTTTGACTTCTATTTTGAGATTGTCCTCTACCTTGATTATTATATCCTTGTTCTTGAAAATTGCCTCTTCCTTGGTTGTTTCCTCTACCTTGAAAATTATTTCTTCCTCCTCTATTAAAATTGTTTCCTCTGCTTTGGCTTTGTCCTCGATTATGTGCTACTTGATTCTGATTCCCTCTGCCTCTGCCTCGAGAACTGTCTGCTGATGACTTACTAGTGCTGGCCTCTGGGAGAAAAACATCTTCACCTACTTTCTTCTTCTTCCCAAAATTTTTATCATGTTGAGTCAACATTTCACAGAGTTCATCAAACTTTAGTTTCTCTAACTTCCCAGTTACTTGTAGAGTCTCCAAAAAATGCGTGTAGGAAGAAGGAAGTCCAGCAATTACAATTGTGACCATAAAGCTATCATCAATTGCGGGAAAACCAACATTAATAATTTCCTGCCTGATATTCTTAAGTCTTGAGATATATTCAAGAACATCACCACCTTCAGTTAATTTTTGTTGCAACAATTTTAATTGTAGATCGAATTTCTTTGATTCTGGCTAAGTATCAAAGAGGTCTTTAAAAGTTTTCAAGGCAGACCATGCATCTGTAGCATTTTCTATATGGACATACATTTCATCTTTTGCAGAAGATTTAATAAGAGCTAAGGCTTTAGCATTCTTGATTTCCCATTTTGCTAGTGTAGCTGCATCTGTGGGTTTATTCGGCTTAACATCTCCATCACATATACCCTGCCATAATTCATTGTAAATGAGAGTGCTTTCGATGAGTCGATGCCATGTTTTATATGATTTTGTGCCTTCAAGTTTGTCGGAATCAGAAAACAAATTAATCAACTTAGACATTTTAGCTTTGAAGCGTCGCACCAAGAATCAGAACAGAAATGACAAGATAGTCTACACAACACACCACGCAAAAAACAACACGATCTATCAGGGCTTGGCCTTGACCCTCGAATAGTCGTCAAAACAGGAGAAAATTGACTGAGCTTTGCACTTGGCTCTAGTCAATTTCTCAAATTTTTACAAGGCAACTTTCAAAATTTGACTTTTTACAATGGTGCTTTTGCACAATATGGTAAAAAAGAAATTATTCCCCTCAAAGTAAAATTACTTTGAGTTACAATGTGATGATACCAAAGAACTTCTTAAAAATAAATTGCCCAACACACATTATCTCTCCAATTTACAAATTACAAATAAAACTTCTTATTACTCCAAAAATTTACAAAACACCTTATTACTCCACAAACAATAAATTCCCAAAATAAAAAAAAAAAAATCACCAAATCTCCCCAAAAATATAATATTCCTTATCTCTCCCAAAATTACAAACAACCCAAAAACCTTATCACTCCATTAATGTTACAAAATTAAAAAATATTTCTTATTTCTGGCACGCTGGCGTGTTGCTGGTAGGCTGGCTCACACTGGCTTGACGTTGGGTTTATCTCCTTCTGATTCATCATAGACTGTTTAGACCTGCGAACAGGCAACATTGTTATCACTATACATTTCTTTCAACATTTAAACCCCATTAAAGTACCTCTGCTCCCAATACAATTCACCTTTGAATCGAATCACTGATTCAAATGCAGACCTGCATCTTCACACATCGACCATTTAACATAACACCATCCATACAATTATAGCACTATGCTGTTCCACCTTTTAAATCGATCTATTCCTTGTCAGCTTGAATTTAACTCCACGCTGTAGCGTCTCAAATATGTTGCACCCAACACTATTACTCTGCAATGATATTTAAACAAACTTCTTAGTTTTTAATTGAAATGAGCCAATCAATTGCCTATGCTGGAAATCGAATTCTCAAAGGTTGATACAAAAGACCGCTTTTGATTCAGCCCTCCTTACGCTGATCATTCCTCAATCACACAGTGCCAATAGAATTCAAACTTCTACGCAGAGAACGTAATCTCCAATTTGTGCTGGACAAGGCCATTTAACAATAAACCCATTGCTTTTGATCCCAGGAGATGGCACCGCACATCATTTGTTCGAGATGTAAAATATGTGGTATTTGACGAGGCAGAAAATAATAGAAATTCAAGACCCAACGATTTTGATTATAATTCAAAAAATTGATTTTCAGATTTCAAAATCTAAAACCAATAAAATTTCTTCTCTTTTAAACAAAAATTTGACAAATTTCTTACCCAACATTCACTGAACAATTCAATGGAGCTTTCCAAAAATTTGTACAGCTGGAATCTCCTCCTCACATCCACTGCAGCATTACTGGAGCTCTGATACCACAATAATGGCAGAAGTGTCCTCAAACACGTAATTTTATTAATCAGAAAAAATAATTACATAATTGATTTTGCAAGAGTTTACACCCGAACAACGAAACACTCTTGCAAGGAGCTATTTATAAGCTCCATGTCCTAACTACCTCTAATTATGGATCACTTATTAAATAACAAGTGTCCATTTACATTAAATGCTATTCAAACCAACTAGCTAACTAATCTCCTAAAATAGAGCCTAAGATACGACACATTTGGAGATTCATATCTTGTTACAACAATATACTAATTTCTAATTGTCTCCATTAAATAATTAATCATTCTAGAATAATATTGATTATTAATTTAATTTCTTAAATTAATAATTATTTTATTTCAATTTATAACCTATGATAATAAATTATTTTTGGATCATCTAACAACACTGCCCAACTCCTTCAACAACATGGTGGGGATATTTTGATCAGCAAATTTTTCAAAGAAAGCTCTTTTGAACATCCCCCAATTCTGAATGGAGTTGATAGGAAGATTGTGGTACCATACAACTGCTATGCCATCCAAGGTACATGGAAATAGTCTACATGAAACATCATCATAACATACCTTGAGTGTCTGTAGATGTAGGTAGAATGTATCTAGATGGTCTTCAACCTTCACTGCTTTGTCAAGGTCATATTTTTCTAATATTTTCTCTGCATGCCTTAGCATCTTGTGCACATGTTCATTGATAATATTTCACTTTTGACTATGTTGGTACATCTATATTGGTGAGTCTTCAAACTATCGTTTTTACACACCTTCACCCTCGCGAGATTCATTTTCATGTTTTCAACTATCGCTTTTGCTTTCTTTCACTCTAATTAGTTTCATTTCTTGTTAGCTTCACTCTATCATGTGTCGCTTTAACCGTCGTTCCCATATTGCAAGTGTTGTTTTCTCTTTTATTTCCATATCGCATGTGTCATTTTTGGGCATGGGAAGAGTTGTTTATCACGTAAACCATAGTTTCAGCTTGTTTCAGGGGGAAATATTTGTGATAATGAGTTGTTCCTATCTTGTAGAAATGTTTCACACTCATTTCCAAAGTTTCAAGCATTGTCGTGCAAGTTTCATTGTTTTGGTCGCAAACTATACATTTTGTGTCCCACTTTGTAAGAACCGTTGCAAACTTGTTGCATTGAGGAAGGCATGTTGCTCATACATTCTAAGTTTTCCTTGTAGCATCCTTAAGTGATCTAAGTGTGTGATAATTCATAAAGTCTACCTTTTTCTCGTCTTCATCTCATTAATCCAACATTTGGTCAAACCGGGAAAAATCCTCCACTAGACCACTTAGCCTCATTCTTCCCATCCTGAACTGTGCATTGCACTATATTAAACCTCTAGAAATATCATTTTCCATTGGAACTGTGAAATCATAGTGCTCAAATGCATCCTCTAGCATCCAAAAATGTGAAATTCATTTCTCCTGCACAATCATTACTGCGCATTGAGTAGTCTCAAGGCTCGGATGTCAACCCTGAGCTCCTAAACTCTGCAATTGCATAATCACCTAGACTCCCTACCATTGAGAACTACACAATGGGAAAAATCAAGGCTCAAGCCTCAATCCTAGGTCCTTGAGACCCTCAATTAGGCAGTCCCTATACCCAAGCCTCCAAAAGTGCACATTGCATAGTCTCAAGGCTCAAGTCCACAAACAGAGTCCTTAAGTCCTTCAACTATGCAATTCCTTGGCCTTTGTCCTTCCAGAACTACGTAGTGGGAATATTCAAGCCTCAAGCCCCATCCTTGAGCTCTTAAGCCCCTTAACTATGCAATCTCCTGAACTGTGCCATCTTGAACTATGAATTTTGCAGTCTCAAGACTCAGTCTAGACCATGGCCTCTAGAACTTTGCAATCCCTTAGCCAGTCACTCAACCAGTCACTAGTTCCAATCCTATCAAGTGTTTTTATTAAAATATGTTAGGTTAAAGGCTTTTTGACTTATGTCAGCTTGTCATGAATGGTTTTCAGTTGCAGGTAATCTATCTTATCATGAGAGGATGGTGATGGTGGAAAAGGAGAAGGGACCATGTTAGAAGACACATATGTAGTTGAAGGGATAAGATGATCTCCAAGAGAGAAGAAAAAGGAACACCAAATTACAAGAAAAGATAAAATATCACTAAGTCTCCATCTAATGCACAACCCTTTGGAGGGTGGATATGAAGAAAAAAGCATATCTATCATGAAGATTAAGCATTTCACATTTCTTATTGAAGACAAAATAGCAGCAAAGAGTGGCTTGACATTTCCATGTCATCATGAAATCCATGTCACCAACGTCATGTCATGTCATGATTCATCATGATCCACATCATTTGTGCATTATGTAAATTCTATATTTAAAAGTGTAATGTAAAGTGGAAGTCTAAGAGTCATCCATGTAATGTGAAAAGTCATGTGGGAGTCAAAAGGTCATAGAGAAGTCAAATAGTCATGAGGGTAGCCCAAGAGTGACATGGTAGTTGAATGATGTTAGGTCCCTATAATACTAGTGTAACCCATTATTGTTATTAGTACAACCCCCTTATTATATTTTTGTGCCCATGTAGTCCCCATATTGTTATTATTGTGACCCATAGAAGCCCACTATTGTTATTATTGTGCCCTTACATTATTATTGTTATGTTGGCTATAATTATATTATGACCCCTTACACTCCTATATATAGAAAGGAAGCCTTTTCATTTGTATCATCCAAGAATTGTTAATTTTTGTAATGTAAAGAGATTGCCCCCTCAAAGAGGCTTATTTCTAAGGTGTTGATCTATCTTTTCTATCCTTTTGTGAGCTGGTTTCATAACATTTGGTATCAGAGCTTTGGATTCTAGGGTTTTGCTGCTCCAAACAAGTCATCCTCGCATTTTCTCTATAAAAAAATTTCTATGACGTTTCCAAAGCTAAAAACAATAATCCATTTGAGATGAAATCATGGTAAACATCAAGTCCAAATTTCAGATCTTGTCTCGCTATATTTTCATATATATGATCTTAGGAAGTTAGGGTTTTTGCAGGCTCCAACATTTAATCTAAAACAGGGCATCGTGGAATTTTCACTATAACTTTGTTTTTGTGATGTTTCAGAAGCGAAACAAAAAACCCATTTTAGAAGAAATCGGTCTGAACCTCGAGTCTGAATTTCAGATCTTGTCTCGCTACATTTTCCTAGATATGATCTGAGGAAGTTAGAGACTTTGCAAACTCCCAAATTGCATCCAAACAGGTGACTAGGGGAAAAGTGTCATAACTTTTGTTCTGAGCATCAAATTGAAATTCCGTAAGAAGCTTCAGAAAGAGAAATTGATGTATTTTATTTTATATTAGTTTCAGGTACTAAGATCAAAATAGTGATATGTGGCACGTCATACATGTTCACTCTACTGAACTAGTCTATAATTATATCAACATGGGAGATTTGGAATAACTCTTTCTTGGATAAGCAAATTCTAATCAGACTTGTGGGGTTAGAAAGAGAACTCAGAGAGATACCATAGGAAGAAATTTCAAAACATAGAGATATAAAATTATAGAGTTATAGTCGTTTCAAGATCAAGCTCCTAAAATCAAGAGAAATTGAGATGATGAAGTTTGATGGCAAGGATCCGGTAAATTGGATACTACAAATGGAGAAATATTTTGATCTACATGGTGCACCACTATTACAAAAGGTATGTATTGCATATTTATATTTAGAACAAGATCAATTTTTATGGTATAAAGGGCTTTGTTCTCATAAACCACTTGTTACATAGTCAATTTTCATGGAGGAAATTATAGCACATTATGAGGATACAAAGAGCAACACCACAACAATTGGAAGAAAAAAGAGAAAAAGTGCTTTGTTACAAAGTGGAAAGAAAAATTATGGCAACAAGTCTACCCCTCACAACTATCAAGATGGAAGTGTTGTTCCTCCTAGTGTTCCACAACCTAAAAGGGTTACAACACAACAATTGGAAGAAAACAGAGAAAAAGGGCTTTGTTACAATTGTGATAAAAAATACATTAAAGGTCATAAGTGTGCCGAGAAGAAATTATTTTACATTGATTGTGGAGAGGAGGAAGAAAAGGATCAAGAAACATCAAAAGAAGACTATATACACCAGCAACCAACCCCTGAGAAAGAAGAAATGAATTCGAACACATCTTGTAAAGCATTGGAAATAATTACTACTCCTCAAAATCTTAAGGTAGAAGGACATATCAAGAAGAAAAAGGTTAAAGAAGTGAAAGAACACATCAATAAAGAAGAAATGAATCCAACCATATCTTGTAATGAAATGGCCGGAATTACCACTCCTCAAACTATCAAAATAGAAGGACATATCAAGAAGAAAAATGTTCAAGAAGTGAAAGATCACATAGAGCATCAAGAAATGAAACCGACCATATCTTGTAATGCACTGGAAGAAATTACCACTCCTCAAACTCTAAATATAGAAGGACATATCAAGAAGAGAAAGATTCAAGTAGTGAAAGATCACTTTGAGCATCAACAACAAGTTCTCCAACTTTTAAAGGATAACGCCACTTTGGTGCATAATCGAATGAAACAATATGAAGATCAACATCGCAATGAAAGAAGTTTTGATGTAGGTGATTGGGTATTTTTATGCTTACATACACACAAACAAATGTCCCTCAAGAAAGCTATTTATGAGAAGGAAATGTTGGCAACACTACACACACTAAAGAAATAGTGACATTTCCTAAGGGGAAGACACTTCAAGGTAAACATGGATCATGATAGTATTAAATACTTTTTAGAACAAAAAATATCCTCTGAAGAGCAACAAAAATGGTTCACAAAGATGTTGGGTTATGACTTTGAAATCATCTACAAAAAATTGAAGCAAAATGTTGTGGAAAATGCACTCTCAAGAAAGGATGAGGATGTGGAAGCATTGTTGTGCGCCATTTCTATTATCCAATGAGATTGAATAAATGAAACAAGGTATGAATGGAAGAAGGCCAAAGAAGTGTGGCCACTCATTCAAAAGTTGTATAAGATCCCAGTTCAAACAATAGTGCCTGAACTTGACGAGGAAGGAAAAGTCATATTGGAGCCTGGACAAGTCACAGAAACAAGAACCTGACAACTATGAAATTGATCAATTTTAGAGTATCTCATCAAGTGGAAGAACTTACCAGCTGAAGATTCCACATTGGAGGACAAGAATTTTATATAGGAGGATCAAGAAGTACTCAAGCATTGAGGACAAGACTTTATGAAGGAGAGCGGCATGTTAGGTGCCTATACTACTAATGTAACCCCTTATTGTTATTAGTAAATCTCCCTTAAAATATTGTTGTGCCCATGTAGTCCCCATATTGTTATTATTGTGCCCCATAGAAGCCCACTATTGTTATTATTGTGCCCTTACATTATTATTGTTATGTCGGCTCTAATTATATTATGACCCCTTAAACTCCTATATATAGAAAGGAAGCCTTTTCATTTGTATCATCCAAGAATTGTTCATTTGTGTAATCTAAAGGAGGTTTCCCCCTCAAAGAGGCTTATTTATAAGGCGTTGATCTATCTTTTCTATCTTTTTTTGAGCTGGTTTCATAATAAATGATCACCCCATTTGTTATATATGCACTCTCGTTGTCCATGCAAAGGACTTTTCACCTTGGCTCCTCCTAGCAGGCATTGGAGATGAAGATAGTTATTTTGGAGGAGCAAGTGACTTCTCTGATGCTCCACTATTGAGGCTAGTGGTTTTCATTGTCTTGATGTATCTTGGAAATTTTACTTAATTCAAAATCACATTGAGTCAACACACTTTCATGCATATGTCATGAATACTGTAAGACTATTGTTTGAATTCTTGTGAGGTATGTTGTTTCATCAGTACTATTGAAATTGATCTATTTTGGTGGGTTTGGTACTTATCTTGGTAAAGGTGTGTTGTTATTTCTTTAACAATCATTGCTTCCTTGTGAATTATTTTGCTGGTTGATCAACGATTCATTCTTATGTATGTTATCCTATGCCTTTTCTAGATCAATACTATTTTTTTCTTTAAAGGGGCTAATTTTCTTATTGCTTTCGGTAGAACGACCTTGATACTTTCCACAACTGAACATTTCACAAGAATATAGTTAGAATTTATATTCTATTAAGCTCTATTATATGACTAGATAAATTGTTGGGTGTTATTTTTTATTAATATTTAGTTTCTTATTTTTTATATTTTTATTTTATTAAATACATTAATCATTGTAGAATTATTTATGTAATCATTGGAGTAAATGGAAAGTTGTTGTGTTTCTTAAGAGTACCTTGGTACTTGTATCTCTCTATAGAAATATTTCTTAGAAGAAATTACAATAGCAATGTTATTTTTAGCTAATATTTGCAAAATTTATCTTATAGGACTAGTGGTCTTGTCATTCTTCTTTTATGATTCCTAAATTTGATCATGTAATAATTTTTCTTCTAATTAGAATCAGTTGTTAGAGCTCCCAATGCTACTAGTCACTTTTGTTTGCTATTCCTATTGTCTACCTATTAGTTTCCATCTTTCTCCAAAAAATTTTAGATTAGTTTTATTTCTTGCTTTGACAAATAAAAAAGAATTAATTAAAGAAAAATATACTTTAAACTAATTAATGAATCACATTATAAAGGTTTATAGACATTACCTCAGAAAATCATTCAACATGAAATAGGGGACACTCCAATTGGGCCTCGCCCCTGGGTTTGATCCCAACTATTGAGTAATAAGAATTTAGAACCCTTAATAAGTTGAACATACATGCAAATAAAAAATTCTTGATGAAGGAGGAAGCAACTATCGACAATTAAGGGGAAAATTGTTCTAGGTCGATGTTGGTTGCCACCCACCTATCCCACTTGTACCCCCACAATTGTCTCTTTCAATTTTTCAGTTTCATTATTTGTAGCAAAATTTACTATTTTTGGCAAATTTTTGTGTCCTGAACTTCCGGAGTTGTTTTGAGGCCCTAAACAATGTTTTTGGGAACACTACGTCTAACATGGGTCATTGACTGGTTTTGGTCATTCAAAAGTTGTAATCCTTGGATAGATATTTCTAGCGAGGTATTGTGCATGTCGAACGAAGATCATATGCTAAAGTTATGACCCCGAGAAGTTGATGTACCAATTTACACAAACGAGGCCCATATTTTGGCGCTTCATCTCCTAGGGTTACATTTTTAGATGTTTAGGGTTTTCCATTATTTCTCTAGAATAAATAGGTCTTCGAGTCTCATTGTAAGACAGTTCAAAGGTATGTAGCCATGTTACAGATCCATTTGGGCACATCAACCCCGAGTTATAGATCAATACTATTACGGCCAATCAAACCCTAATTCATTTGTTACATGCCCTAATGAGGTCAACCATTAGAATGCCTCCTTCCCAGGAGATTCCATTATTGAAATCATCCAAAACCTACCTCTCAGAAGATCAACGCAAGCAAGCCTTTATCAAGGTGCATCGCAGTGCAGCCTAGTACACTATCAAGGTGCATTGCAGCGCACTTGAGCCCTCTTTGTCCTACGCTAGGTGAATTTGACCGAAATATGCATTGGGGTTTGGAATATTCTTATCCATAGGATGCTTCTAGAAGTTACCCAAGGCTATCCACTCCTTTGGGCATGAAATTGGATGAGCAAGGAAGTTAAAGAACATCAATCCCTTTATCCCTTCCTCCATGGAACTAAATCCTATGTTTGGGAGGGCATTCATTGTTACCATTTATGGCATAACTTCCTTCGTTAACCTATAAAAACACCACTCATCTAAGTGATCGGGGAACGTAAATCATTGAATTATAGGGAGATGTTATTAGTATGAGACTTGAGTTGGTTTCAAGTATTGTAATGATGTCAAAATATCTTGCTTGTTATGAGGAGAGGATGGGATTGAACTAGAGGAGTGGCACTGAATCAAGAAAATTGGGTTGTAAATCTTCCTTTTACTAATAAAGTGTTCAAAGCTTTTTCCATATGTTTGTATTGTTTATTAATGGTTTCATATGTGTATTATACAGTTGATTCCATTTTATGTTTAATCAATAGATCATTCTCATATGCTTTGATTAGTTTTTGTCTTCTTTCTGTGTGCAGGTACTTTTCAAGTAGATTAAGTACGGAAAGGATTGACATAATTGGTCAAGGGAGATAAGGAGTAAGTGAAAGCTTCAGGTAGGATTCTTTACTATCTTTTTTAATCCGTTGGTTATAGAAAGAGTAGAGAATGCTTTGCATTTTTGTTCTACACTTAGCTACTAGTCTAGGGGTTTAGGTGTTTATCCATAGACACTAAAACTTCCCAAAACAAATTGGAGACTCCACTAGGGAACGATTATACATCTTAGTAGGCTTATCAACCTCTTAATACATTTTCACATACTGTACTTGTGGTCGTTGATTGAATTTCAGTCTTATTTCATTGAAGATTGAGTCAAATCTATGTCAAATTGCCTTCAAAAATGGCTTACTATCACCAGCGCAGACCAGTGAAGGACACAGTGCACTACAATGCACTTCCCGCATAGAGCTAGTGTAGTGAAGTGCACTGCCTCCCACTGCAGCCTGCGCTGATCCCTTGAGGGTGAGTTTCCCATCTAGGAGTTGAAGTCTTTTACCAATTTTCTCTTGTTTGAATGATTTACTGAATGGCAATGATGTCTTGTCTCTGAAAATAATTTTCATCTCCTTAGCTGGCCCTACTTATACTAGGATTGATAAATGTTTCTTATTTATTTACTTTTCCATTTTCAATCTATAGTCAAAAGTTAGTTTTTTGGTCTATTGATCTTTGTCGAAAGAAAGTGTCGTAAAATTGTCTTTTGCTTCGAAAATTGAGTTGTTGTAAAGTCTTGATTCATGAAAGATTGATTGATTGATGTGTGCATATGATTAGTCTTTTTGTTAAAAGTGTTGTAATTCCTCATTTCTTTGAAAATGAAAGTGTCGTAAAGTCTTCCTTTCCCCGAAAATAAATTGTTGCAAAATTGTCATTTTTATGAAAAGAGTTTATTGATTGATTGTGCATTAGTTTTGCTTTTTGTTCATTCACATTAAGGGAAATCTAAAAGAAATACATGCATGTTGCATTGGAAAAGTTTTTGTGTGCTAATAGGAATAGTGTATGGAATTTGTATTTAGATTATGCTCTTTGCTCTTTGATCAATAGGAATCTGATTGCTCTATTCCTAAGTATCTAGGATTTAGATAGTTAAATTGAATGGAAAAAATGTTTATCATGATAGTTGCATTCCAGGGAATTGCAAACATACATCACATAGTGAACCTGAAAGGAAAATTCTAAAGAAGATCAACTTAAAAATTATCTAAATTTACCTAATAGAGCATTGTCACCTAATGAAAAACATTTAGAGGTATAGGTTAGACACGTGTTCTAGCATCATAAAACAAAGAAGTTGTCGCTAAATTTCTTGCAATACATCCCGAGTGTGATACCTCATTCCACGTATGTGAGTATATCATAGCTTATCCACGTACCTTCGGCTATATAGGGTGGTGTTACAATACATAAATTAAATGGGAATGCTCTCACTATGCGGTTTTGCATTAGACAACACTTATATGGATTGGGCCTCCACGTACCTTCGGATATATATGGGAGGACACCTCTAAGTTTCTATCCATCCTCAAGTAATTGAATCAGCTGCCTTGTAAACTGTGATACACCGAACACATGATTTGGGGAGATTGTCTGCCCATACTTCTTGGTTCGCCAAGAGGTATTCTGCAGTTCATAGTTGCTTGGTAAACCTTTTGCCTAGATTATCCCTCTTTTGTTTTGTTACGTTACTTTGATTAAAATAAAATTAATTGACCATGGATAAAATCCTCCATGCTCACTCCTTAGTTTATCTTAGGTTGAGACATATGGTGACAAATTCGAAGTCCACCGATCAAGGAATTTATTTTGATGGGAACCCTAATCCTTTTCCTCCTTTCAGAAATATTGGTGCTCCATATATGGCTACATTGTCCCTTCTGGGATTTACCATTGGCTTGCCAGTATGGGTGTTTTCAACCTCCTTGGTTCAAAATGTTGTGATTTCTCTGCAATTGAGTACACCTCCAACTGGACAAAATCAACCTCGAGTTGATCCTAAACTTGACCGTTTGCCTTCTTCCTCAGTTGTTTCTTCCTCCCATTCTTCCTCTTCATTGGGTGAAAGTATTGGTACTAGTAACCATATGGCTAAGAAGAAGAAGAAAGGGAATAAGAAGAAGAAGAAACAAATTCTGCTAAGGGGCAACCAAGAAACCATTGTCTTGAATGCAACATGTGATGAGAAACCATCCATCAAGCCTCACAAAGTTTGATATCCATGCAAAATCTGTGCGGGAGACCATCTTCTTCGAAATTGTCTTGATATTCCTTAGATCTTAGAAGAATTTTCTTCTCGTTCACATCATCTTGTGTCATCAACTTCTGGAGATCATGCTGGTAACACACCATCAACTAGTGATAGTAAAGTTCATGGAAAAAAGGGTAGATTTAAGTTTCCCTGTGGGTTATGTGAAGGGAATCACCCCATTCACCTTTGTCCCTATGTAGATGAAGCCAAAAATGTGTTGGATAACCATCCTGCTTCACTATAGCGACTTCCATCTGGTTACAGGAAACTCTCCCTAAATACTTCACTAGTTGAAGAATTGAATGACTCAAATCAACTATCAGTCAAAGCCACTCTCTCTTAAAGTGAATCCTATGAGTCTATACCCAACCCATATCAACAGGTTGAGGTAACAGTTGACCCAATTTCACCTTTAGCTAATCGTACCTTTCCCGAAGAGAGTGAATATGATACCACTCAAGTTCTTTTTGTTTCCTCAGATTCTAATGAGCTTGGGGGTAGTCCTCCTGTTCCATAAAGACAGGAGGAAAATCTTCTCTCTCTTGCAACTCAGGTGGTCAATTCTCCCGTTCTTACAATACCCCCTCCAAGTATTCTAGTCACTTCCTTTGATTAGAATTGAATGGCTGGATTATGTCTTCCTTCTTATGTGCCTTTCCAGATCATAGTACACATTTGTAATATGATTGTATCTGGCACTATTATAGATGAAGATGCATCTATGAGTATCCTTTCCTCAACTTCTTGGCAAGCGCTTGGTTCACTGTCACCTGTTCCAGTTACCCAAAATCTGTTGGCTTTTAACAAAGGAAACAATCAACCATTAGGGATCCTTCCTCAGTTGCCTATTACTTTGGGAGGAAAATTTGTTTATCTAAATGTGATGGTATCCTAGGAACTTAAGATTATAATTTACTTCTTGGGCATGACTATGTTTATGACATGAGAGCTATTGTTTCAACACTCTTTCAAGTGATTTGTTTCCCGCATGAAGGCCAAATTGTCACTGTTGACCAACTTTCATTTCCTGGTACAAATATGGCTCCTCGTCAACCATCTTCCCTAAATTTTGCTTTTGTACCAATGGTATCATCCTCGCCATGGGTTAATTATGTGGCAACCTATTCCATATCTACATCAACTGACGATCAATTCAGTGATGTTGCACATCATGTTTTGGGGGCATTGGAACCAGATCTCTCCTTCATGACCTCTTATGTGTTGTGAACCAAGGATACGAGGATGGTTCTTTTACTGTGTCAACCTCGTTAAAAAATGAAACGATTCCAATGAGGATAGTTCTTTTACCATGTCAACCTCATTAAAAAATGAAACAGGCCCATGAGGATAGTTCCTTGTCTTGTGTCAACCTTGTTAAAAAATGAAACAAGGAATATGAGGATAGTTCCTGGTCTTGTGTCAACCTCGTTAAAAAATGAAACAAGGAGTATCAACATAGTTCCTTGTCTTGTTTCAAGCTCGTTATAAAATGAAACAAGGAATCTGAGCAGAGTTCCTTGTCTTGTGTCAAGCTCGTTAAAAAATGAAACAAGGTCCCAAATTCTAAGTCGAGTCTTTGATTAGATCTCGTAAAATCCTAGTCGAGTCTTTCACTTGATCTCGTAAAAGAATCTTCATTCCATCAACCTGATAGCCATGAGTAGTATACTTAAGTGAATGTAATGAAGCTTGGGTGGATGCACCTGGTGGTAAGGTTAAGTTTCCCTTTAGGTTATGTGAAGGAATCACCCCATTCACCTTTGTCCCTATCTGGACAAAGCCAAAAAGGTGTTGGATAACCAACCTGCCTCACCGCAGCGACTTCCATCCAGTTATAGGAGACTCTCCCTTTTATAATGCTAGGGGCATGTAAACTAATTCCAAGCATATTTTTTTCATTTCAAGCTTGTGTAAACATGAAACTGAATCCAAGCATAGTTCCCTATGGTTCAAGCTTGTATAAAAATGAACTCATTTCCATTTTTAACCCTCATGATTGCCATTCTATTAGCGTCTTTAGTCAGATGAGACTTGGTTGTTTTCATCCCATTGCCACCATCCCTTTGGCCGATCATACACTTTCACTTGGTTGTTTTATCTTTTTTCAGGAACAGCTGCAATAAGTGGTCTTATTAGCTAGCCTCTTCACATAAATAAACATGTTTTTAGAAGTTCCAACATCACCAGAACCAGTTGCTATCCTAGACACCACTCGTTCCTCAAAATGGAGTCCTCTTTAAGCTCTTTTCAAACTGTCTCAGCATGAAAAGGTTGTTGAGCACTTGTCCTTTCCAGCTTGTTAACGGATTGGAAACTGTATCTCTCTTGTATTATATTACACTTTTTTGGGCTTGAGATATTAATTTACGAAAAGGAACTTGACGAGTTTTCTTTTTCTCCCTTTCCAAACTCTCTAAACATGAAAATAACCGAGTTATCTTCATCGTTAAACTCATTAAAACATCAAATAGTGACAAAGTTGTCCATCTAGACAAGACCGAGTTTAACCTTCGCTAGACTTGTTAAAGCATCAAATAATGATGGATTCATCCGAAGGAGTGAAATTATACAACAAGCATATGTTATCCTCCTCAAGCTTGATAAAAGTAAAGAGGTATTGGTCAGCAATGACTGGGAAAACGGAAAAAGGGGAAAACCACTTTATGGTAGCAAATTGCTCTTGAACATGACACTTTCACTCCATCACCGTGACTATTTGGGCTAGGTTATTAGCTTGATGGTTATCACACCATTGGTATATCATACCATCCATTACTTTGTTTTTGGTCAATGCTACCAATTCATTTTAGTGTCGCTGAAATGTTCAAGATAATTTATTCAATCAAAATCCTTCTTTTGTAATACCATAAACTTTCATTTTCATGACCGCCATTCCTGAACCTTGTGTCATCAGTCAAATTCCATCTCTAAAATCACTACACTCATTTCATGTCGTTGATGTGGGATACATCAAGGCCCTCCTGCAGCGAGTCGCTTCTTGTCGACATCAACTCATTATCCAAGAAGTTGACTTAGAAACACCCATTCAGTATCATGAGGCTTGCATGTATGAATGGTAGGTTTCTTGCTTTCGGTGATAGGCATACATCAATGGCCTTTGACCAAACGACTTTGTATGGTGTTCGACATCAAATCATCTATTCACACCATGCAGAATGTATTGCAGTACCTTGAGGATCATTATCATTATCGGTGATTTCTCTCGCATCTATTAACAGCTTACATCATCAGTTGGTAATCAGATGGTGTCTTCCCATGTTCAACTTCAGATCACATATTCACATGGTTAGACTCATACTTGAGTGAATAGTTGAATGAGATTGAAGACCCCAGATACAGTTTCATCCATCCAGGCTACGATATTTTCCGAAGTACTAAATCAAATATATAATGTCCATACATTCATGGTCATGCATTCATGGGTCTATATCTATAGATGACTATATTTATACATGTAATGAAAGTTTATAAGCTAAGCTTGGGTGTGCCTTCCCTCAGCAAGTTCATGAGAAAAAATCAAATTATCATGATATATGTATTGCAATTGATGCAGGTCACCTTCCACTTCGAAACATCCTCTCCACATAGTAAAGTATTTCACTCGACATACATATTTATGACTTCATGCTTTAGGGGGTAGCTGTTACAAATCCATTTGGGCACATCAACCCTGACTTACAGATCAGTACTATTAGGGCCCATCAAACCATAATTCAGTTGTTACATGCCCTAATGAAGTCAACCATAAGAATGCCTCCTTCCCAAGAGATTCCATGATTGAAATCATCCAAAAGTTGCCTCTAAGAAGATCAGCGTAGGCAGGCCTTTATCAAGGTTCACTGCAGTGCAGCCTAGTACACTGCCAGGGTGCATTACAGTGCACTTGAGCCATCTTTGGCCTGCTCTGGGTGAATTTGAGTGAAATATGCAATGGGTTTTGGAATATTCTTATCCATAGGATGCTTCTAGAAGTTTCTTAAGGCTATCCACTCCTTTGGGCTTGAAATTGGATGAGGGAGGAAGTTAAGGAACATCAATCCCTTTATCCCTTCCTCCATGGAACTAAATCCTATGTTTGGGAGGGCTTTCATTGTTACCATTTATGGCATAATTTCCTTCATTCACCTATAAAAAGACCACTCATCTAAGTGATCAGGGGTTGGAAATCATTGAATTATAGGGAGATGTTGTTAGTATGATACTTGATTTTATTTCAAGTATTGTAATGATTTCAAAATGTCTTGCTTGTTATGAGGAGAGGATGGGATTGAACTGGAGGAGTGGCACTGAATCAAGCTAATTGGGTTGTAACTCTTCCTTTTACTAATAAAGTGTTCAAAGCTTTTTCCATATGTTTGTATTGTTTATTGATGCTTTCATATGTGTATTATGCACTTTTCCATTTTAAGTTTAATCAATAGATCATTATCATATGCTTTGATCAGTTTTTGTCTTCTGTCTGTGTGCAAGTACTTTTCAAGTGAATTAAGTACAGAAAGGAGTGACATAATTGGTTAAGGGAGATAAGGAGTAAGTGAAAGCTTCAAGTAGACTTCTTTACTGTCTTATTTAATCCATTGATTATAGAAAAAAAGAGAATGCTTGACATTGGTGTTCTAGACTTAGCTACTAGTCTAGGGGTTTAGCATTTATTCATAGACACTAAAACTTCCCAAAAAAAGCTGACACATCTCTTCTCGAAGATAAGCTACCATCACCCAAGCTAGTCTTATTTCCATTCTGTCTATAAGCATATTTTAGTGCTTGATATTAATGAAATGAAGTGTTATTTCTACTGCATCTTTGTATTTATGGTTATATCTATAATTTGTTGTGTTCCTGTTTAAATCTGGATTAGTGGTATCAGGGCGGTCTACTCTTTCTCTATTTTCCTTTGCATGTCCCCGACAAGGTCGAGATATAAAGAGTTAGGGCTTGAACTGGTCGAACCTTTGCAAGGCCAGCCTCACAAATCCTGACGACCTCCCATGGCAAAAGAAAAGAAAGACGAGGGGGCAGTAGATCCTGTCAAAATGTTTCTCGAAGAATCCCTCAAGTGACAAACGAATAAAATGATGGACAACATTGTCGAGATCCTTCAGCGGCTACCTAAGGGCAACGCGTCTACTTCCAGCTACTACTCTGGAAACGCCACACACTTTAAGGCACAAGTTAACATTGAAATCCCCATATTCAAATGTCAGATAGATGAATATGTTGTAGATAAATGGTTAAATCTGCTAGAAGGGTATTTATTTGTCCATAATTTTTCTAGTCGAGAAAAGATTACTTTTTCTCTTCTCAAAGTTGCCCCCCAAGTCAAGGACTGGTGGGAAACATATTGTGAGCAAAAGGATGAAAGTACGAGCTCGCTAACTGCACCCACTTGGAATTCATTACGGGATGCCATCAAGGAGCAGTACTACCCTGTCGGAAGCTATGAGGATAAATACATAAAGTGGACCACGCTGCGGTAGGGAAGGGACTAAGACATGTCGGAGTTTACCAATATCTTTCATACCCTTCACACAAATTTGGGTATTAAGGCTTCTAAGTGACATTGAGTATTCAAATATCGCATCTGCCTACACAAGTACATTGAGGATGAGATGGAGTTCCTAGGTATCTCCTCACTTGGCACGGCATACTAATACATTGTTAAGATTGAGCAAAAGCTGAAACAAAAGAGGCAAGACTTTGGATCTGTGAATTCGAAGAACAAAGGACAAAGCTAAGGCGGGGTGACCCAAGACAACTCGTCGACACTGCAAGAAGAGAGCACCACCACGAAGTCAAAGAAGGATACATGAAAGTGGTGTGAGTTCCATAAGAGCCCCACTCACAACAAAAGTGAGTGCTAGACCAAGTAGTCATTAGTGGTTTAGTTGAAGGCTTCAGAATCAGATGCATGTTCTGACCCTAAGTTAGAACCCGACAAGAGGAATGGAAAAGGGAAGTGGATCATTGATGTGGAGCCCAGCACCATTGTTGCCACTGCCAAGGTCCAGAAGAATGAGTCCGAAGATCCACAGGAGGGGGAGAGTCTTTTACACTCACAAATGTGGGTGAAGAGTTCACTGCTAAAATTCATTGTTGATAGTGGTAGCCAAAAGAACTTCATTTCAATAGAGTTGATGAAGCGGTTAAGCCTATTGACTACATCACACCCGCAACTGTACAATATCGGGTGGCTTCACCAAGGACAAGATCTCCGAGTCTACCAGCAGTGCCACCTTCCCTACATCATCAAGCCCTTCACAGATGAGGTATTGTGTGATGTTGCACCTCTTGATGTTTGTGATGTATTATTGGGCCAACCATACTTGTGGAAGTAACATGCAGTGTATGAGTCAAGGCGTCACGTTGTTAATATTTCTTTGGGTAATTCATTATATAGGATGCTGGAGGTAGCCCCACCTACCGCCACTTCTTTTATCTCTGCTAAGAAATGCAGTAAGATCATCTTCCAGATTAGAAAATTTATTTTCCTTCTGGTTTGCTCTCAAGATAAGGGGAAGATTGTAGCCACATCCATGGCCCCCGAAAAGGGTTCCTCCATGCAGCAAAAATAAGTGAATACGGTGATGAAAGAAGGAAGGAACATATTCTCCTCACCCACAGGGGTACCGTTGCACTGTCAAGTCAAGAATTCATTTGATCTGACTCCTGAAGTACCTTTACCTAACGGGTCGATATATTGTCGTTCCTTTCTAGAAAATGCCAAGTACAAGCAGTGACATGATCAAGATCGGGTGCCAAACAAGTTTTGAGTGGGTGACAAAGTATGGTTGCATCTGCAGAAAGAACTCCTTACAAGAGCACATCAAAAGCTCAAACCACTCCAATATGGTCCTTACACCATTACCAAGGCTATGAGAAACAATTCTTTGGAGCACAGAATTACCCCATTTCTTGGCTTGCACGAAGTGTTCAATGTGGACCGCCCTCGACCATGCTCCCCACCATAACTGGACACATAAGAGTTTGCAGAACCTCTCACCAAAGACCAAGTTCAGTAGAAGTTTCCCCATCTCATGGACTCACTCAATGCAATGGGGACCATTACTTCCTAAGGGGGAGGAATGATCCAGGTGGATGTTGGTGGCCACCTGCCTATGCCACTTGGACCCCCACAACTGTCTCTTTCAATTTTTTAGTTTCCTTATTTGTAGCAAAATTTACTAATTTTGGCAGTTTTTCGTGTCCTGAACTTCCAGAGCTGTTTTGAGGCCCTAAACGATCTTTTTTTGGGAAAAATGGGATCAACATCAATCTTTCCTTCATGTTGATTACTAAAAAATTGTAGTCCTCTCATAGATTTTCCTAATGAGGTATTGTGTGCATCAAACAAAGATCTTATGCCAAAGTTACGACCCCAGGAAGTTGATGTACCAATTTACCCAAACGACGCCCATAGTTTGGCACTTCATCTCCTAATGTTAGGTTTTTTGATGTTTAGGATTTTCCATTGTTTCTCAACAATAAATAGGCCTTCAACCCTCATTGTAGACAATTCAGAGGCATGTAGACGCTACATCTCTTCTCAAAAATAAGCTACCATCACCAATCTAGTCCTATTTCCATTTTGTCTGTAAGCATATTTCAGTGTTTGATATTAATGAAATGAAGTGTTATTTCTACTACATCTTTATATTTATGGTTATATCTTTAATTTGTTATGTTCCTATTAAAATCCAGATCAAAAATGTTATAAATATGTTAAAGGAAGAAAGACTTGCTATGGAAGAATATTAAAATATTGCATGCCAATGAAGAAAATATATTAAGAATCAAGTGTAAAGTTGTTGGTTGAAGATGAGGGCTACTAAAGGTATTTCTCTTATGATTCATGAACATGAATACAAAATTACAGACCTAGGAATTTTGTGTGTGTGTGGTTGTTGGTTGAGTTAAGAAAGTATGTATTGTGAGAATTTGAATCCACATTGTGTGGTTTCAATGATGAATGGTTGGGGCATTGAAGTTACTTTATACATTGCATGAAAAAGGGAAGTGGAATCTCTTTAATGGAATGTAGGTCAATATGAGTTGTTCAAGTGATGCATCGCTGAGGAGCACCTAACCAACACTTTTCGTAATGAAGAAACAGAGAGATCGTAGTAGTACCAAAATCCAAGTGCAACATAAATAGGATTGAAATTCTATATTTCCATTACAAGAGGATTATTGCATTGTTGTAACGGACATAACAATAACAACAATTATTGAAGAAGAAGATGCATTGTATGCCTATTGAAATGTATAACGATGGAGAATGTAGAGATGATGAAGGTAAAATTGTTTGATGTTGCATTAGGAGCTAGAGATTAGAATAGTTTAACTCATAAGCATAAGCACATACTATTCAATAACCTAGGGAATCTGATCTAGGAACATCAAAGCTAGGCCAAAGATGCTAGCATAAAGATTGGTACAAAACCAAAATTACGGTAGTGATAATGTGTTGCTATAGAATTGGTAAAAGATAAATACACCATAAATATGGTAAAGGTTAAGAGTAGAGGGTTCTACATGTGTAAAAGAGAGTCCAAGGAATGTGTTGAAGAAAGAAAGCACTACAATGTAAGTTAAGTTGGAAAGTCAAGGTAAATCACCAAGATGAAGATGGATTCTCGAACACAATGAGAAATAAAAAAGATAAAAATGTAAGAGAGTGAAAAATCAATTAGAAATCTCACCATGAATAGTTTCCTTATGATAAATAAATACAACATGATTTAGGTAAGAAAGAAGTTTGTTGAAAGAATAATACAACATGATTTAGATAAGAAAGAAGTTTGTGGAAAGATTAAAAGTTAACTTGAAGAGAAGATACCTCGTCAACCCATTGATTTTTGAATGCTGCTTTCTGGCCATTGTATGTTTATATTTCAATAGAAGTGAATAGAAAAAATAAGGTTTCTACACTACTTTTATATGTGTGGATGAGTCTCCGTGACTATATTGTCTGTCTCTGCCTTTATAATGTAGATCAAAGGCAGCATTTTTAGGAGTTCGCTTTGATTTAACGTTTTTCTGGTTGAAGTCTTAAAATTCCCTTTGATTTAAGGATTTTTCGAGAATTTAAAATTTAATATTCGGTAGTCAGAATGCCGAGGCCTGCAGTTTGAAGTTTAATAGGTAACTAACATCAGCTCCAGAGACTACACGCGTTCCAATAATTTCGTTTATTGACTGTGCATTCTGGAACCAAATAACGTTTTCATGGCCTTTCAAATTATTTTATAAGTTAAAATAACATCCATTCAAATCGAAAGCTATACACACTCTCTTGAGAGTGAGAAAGCTATAAAGGATTTTTTTATTCGGGAGATGATAAACTTTATCACGATAATTGATAATAGTATTGAGTTCCCCCAATTTCTTTACATTTGAAATATTAAATTTACAATTCGCTTTAAAATTAAACAATTAAAGTAAAGAAAAGGATTGCTCTTACACCTTTGTTTAAAAAGGAAAAAAAGGAAGAGCCAATGATTTAAAATTTATGATAAATTATTTTGAAACTAATAGAATATTTATGATAATCATTCTGAAACTATGCAAATGATGTAAACTTTATAATAATTTTTTTGAAACTAAGTGAATATTTATAATAATTTATTTTGAAATATGATGTAAAATTTAATAATATTTTTTTTAAACTAATATATATTTATAATATTATTTTAAAATTAAAAGAATAGAAAATAGTTTAACGCGTATGACTGAAGGCTTTCTGTGTATTTGGTAATTTACAATGAATTTATCCAGTGGGAGGAGTGCGCCCTGTCACATTTATATGATAAATAAATAATGAATTATATCTGGGAGTATCTCACCCGCCACTAAAATATTTGACGTTCCATAATCCTTGTTTGAATGAATTCAAGTCAACTTTCTACACACCGACCTTTGACTGCCAATGCTACAAGCTATGAGAAAAAAATGAGCTAAACTGGTTTTGAATTTTTCTCCTGCTGACCTAGTATGGACGAACTTTTCGTATAGGGTTTATAAATAAGGCCACTTTTATGTGCATTTCATTGAGAGAGTTTCCAATTTCATTCCATGATTATGTATATAGAGATTTTATGTGTATATATCTTTTTGTGTGTGGTTGCAGTAACCGCAAAGAGAGAGTTTCCAATTTCATTCCGTGAATATATGTACATACAGAGAAGGGAGAGTAAATCAGACAGAAAAAGTAGTTGTGATAATGGCGGAGAAGAAGTGGGCATTCTGTGTTTGGTGCGCAGGGGAGATGACACTGTCTTTATATATATCGCATGTCTCTTCTTCATTTATTCAATTGGAGAATTGTGCGTGGATGTATGAGGGCAGTGTCTTCTCTCTGCTCACCAAACCTCTTGTTCCTCTATATATATCGTTTTTTTGGCATTATTAATCCCTGTGCTGCCATCTCAGTTCAATGGATTCCGATAGAATATATTATTTTTGGTGGACATGCACCTCGATAGTTGTGGGGTTTTCTTGCTTCTAACTCTGAATGCGATTGATCAATAAACGAAGTCTGAGCACTTCCAGTTTAGTAATTCTTTGAATTGATTAAATCATAAATAGTTTATATCAGATTTGAACTGATGTATTATGTTTTATAAACGATAAGACATTAAATTGTAATGGGTCTAAACATATATGATATTAAAGCTAAATGTTATTGAAATCACATGATTTTTAAGAGGAGGCCTTTGGGTTAATCAGACTAGGGATTTTTTTTTTTAATATTTAGGTTGAATCTGTATCTTGTTCTTAAATTAAGACACAATTGTTTTTTATTAGTTAATATTGTTTTTATCAAATATAAGAAAACAAGTTAAAGTTAAAAGTTTTAGACCCAGATCTGTTTAGTTAGAGTGGTAATATTTATATTGAAACCGTATTTTAGTCCTAAATTAAGACGTACAATTATTTTTTAATGGTTAATATTTTCTTTACAAAACATAAGAAATCAGGTTAAAAATTTTAAACCCAAATATATTTAAGTAGAGTGAAACACTACCCTTAGATTAAATATTTAGATCCTCTAGATTAAATATTTAGATGATATAGTTTGTGAATTTCCTTCAAAATAATTGAGATCTAGTACCCGGTGTTAATCAATCGCAGCTAATGATAACTATCTTAAATACATTGAATTTTATTTTTACCTTCTTTTCTGTAATTGAGAACTACCAATATGTACCTTGCTGAAAATGTTATCAGTGAAAACTTTGAAATTCGCTATTAATTCGATTACATTGTTGAGTGATTAATCTCCAACGATGTGGTTGAATAGAAAAGCAAAGAGGTAAAGTAAATTTCATCCGTTCTGATTAGTGCTTCCACCATTCATGGACTTTTAGAAACGTATACAGTTGGATTTCTTGAATATAGTATTGGTCTTTGGCTTTAGTGAAGCCCGGAGTTTCCAATTCCAGTTGGACTCCATGTTCTGTAAAAAGCTGTCATACTATACTGACATAATCTTCTTTTGACCAAAACGAGGACACAAGTAATCACAGCTGGGCCACTGGTATAATAATTGACAGTTGACGTTAGACAAGTGGCTTTGCTGTCTATTGTCTGGACAGAATGGAAGGTCAAACACCAACCTCAAGTTCCTCCTGTAAATTTTGTTTTTAATAGATTTTATATAGCTGCAGACCCAGGAGACTTTACCTAGTAAAATATTGTTACTCATAAACTACAGGATATGTTTTTGTTATTCTTCTTTACGGGTTATGTTTTGTTATTCTTCTTTATATAAAGTTTCGGGATTTTGTATTGAAGAGTTGAATTGCAATTAGACAAATAGTTAGTTTTATATATCATATTTTGAAATTAGATAATATTAAAAAGGATATGATTTATGTAGAGGCAATTTCAGCAGCTGCTATCGAGAATAAGATTTAAAATTATTTCGGATTGTTTGAGAGTTTTAGGACTTAAAATAATGTTTATGGCCTAAAATGTCAAGCTATTTGATAGGAGCAAGTCTGGATTTTTATTTAGTGCGGTGGATTTTATTGAATAATAATAATCTAAGTGTACATGGTTTTGAAGTATAATAGTGGTTTACACATGTACACATAAATAGAGTTGGATTCTAGGACATTTTTTCAATAGGAATCAGTTACGGTTACCATTATAGATATGTTGTCAAAATCAAGAATTCAAGAAAATGAATAAGTGGGGTTTGGGTGTAGAAATTTTCTATAGCAGAAGTATGTTAAATGTTTATTAGCTCCAAGAACAAGTGATAAAGCTAGGAAAAATATCTTTAAAATAATCACTCTAAGCCACAACTAAAGAAGGGTAATGAGAAGTTGATTCACAAAGCCTTGCACAACACTATTGAATGTCACTTGAAAAAATAAGTGTTAACTAATGTTATAGAAAAGGAAATAGTCACTAGCTCAAATTTTAATTTGAATTTAAAGGAAGGTAAATGATTCATGTAGAACTAAGTGTTGTCAATACAACTAAAATTATTTAACTAGAAAAGTCCAAGGATATTGAGGAGAGTTAATTATGCTTCTGTTAATATATCTGAGCGAAGGGAGCCCCACTACATTTCATTGTTAAAAAAAGAGCTAAAAGAATATGATCTCGAACAAGTATGTCAAGATATTGAAGGTGTTCAAAATTACACACCCCGAACCATACACAATCAGTTGGTTAAGTCAAGAATAAGACATCTACCTCAACCAACAATGCCACCTACCTTATGGTATCAATCTCCTCAAAGATGAGTTGATGTGTGATGTTGCTCCACTCAAATATTTTGACATTCTTTTAGGAAAGCCCTATATGTGTAAACATCATGAATATTATGAGTCTTGTCCCCATAGTGTCATTGTTACTATGGGAGTTCATCTCTATAGGGTGACAAGGGATTTTGTTACTACTGCAGTTTCCTTACTCTCGGAAAACCAATGTTGAAAGGTAATCTCTTAGAATAAATTTTTTGTCCTCTTTGTGATTTGATAAAATAGTGAATGGAAGGTCACTAAAACCACCAAAACCTTGGCATGGTGTTGCTCTAGATGATAAAATTAAGTGGTTAATGTTGCAGAGTCATATAAAGATATCCTCGCTTTACTTATAGGGGTTCCTTTGCAGTACTAGGCCAAATATTCAATTGATTTGATAATGGGTGCTCCTTTACCCAATGCCCCAATATACATACTTTCTCTTGTAGAGAATGAGGATATAAAATTTTAGATTCATGAACACATATAAAATGGCCAAATTTGATTGATCTTCTGGCCATGCGAGAGCCCAATTATGTTGGTGTAAATGAATGGCGGGACATGGACACTTTTTATTGATTATAGATATCCTAATCAAATCAATATCAAGAATAGATTCCCAATCCTCCATGTCAATGATTTTCTTGATCAACTTAAGGGTGCCAAGTTCTTTAGTGTCTGATATGATGTTAAACCAACACTAGGTTCCAATTGAACAAATACTTGTATGGTATACAACCTTCGAACTTAGAGGAGGGCTAAATAATGCTCCAACAACATTGATCAGGATGATATATGATATTATATGGATAATCATAAAATCTTTTATGGTCCTATATTTAGATGACAATGCCATCATCAACAAAACCTAGGCAGAAAATTTACAACACATTCAAATGATATTGAGCACCTTATGACAATAGAAGTTGTATGCCAATATGGAGAAATGTTCATTTGGTTTGAAAAAAATTATCTTTTGTAATATATTGTGAATGAAAATGGGATACATGTGGACCCAGCCAAGATCAAAGTCATTTAATAATAACCAACACCAATGAATCTAATAAAACTTCACCACTTCTTGGCCCTTACTAACGTCTACCAAAGGTTCATATTGGCATTCTCTCATATGACTTCACCCTTAATTCAAGTGGTCAAGGGAAGATCTAAAGTGATTTTTTGTTGGTGTAGTTCATCAAAAAAAACATCTAAGACCATTGTAGCATATGTCTCCATACAAATCTTTGCCCTTACTAGACCTATATTAATTATTTGAGATTAAGACATGTGTCTTTGAATGAATAGGGACATTCAATGACTTATCACAGTGAAAAATTCTTTGAAATTGTTCATATATAACTCACCTATGACAAGTAGTACTACAACATACAAGCATGCTAGTAGTGGAAGGATTATAATATGCGAAAGGAAATGATCATCCAAATTAATCACAAACCCATGCAATTTAGACATGCATAAAGAAAGTTACAAAATTACAACCATAATAAGTGGTCCACATCCTTGCAACAATTCTTCTTGAAGATAAAGTACAAGAGGCATATCACCAACCTTGTTCTACACTACCTTAACTAGCCTCTAATTGTGGCACTAAGCACATTTCTTAAATGTTATGAGTACAATAAATCTAGTTTGATAGCATTATATGATTAGTATAATTTGTCCACTACCTACAAGACACTAATAATGGGGAATCAAGTTTCAGAATTCCACCTCTATGATGAACTTCTATGCTACTGAAGCCACCTTTTTGTTTGTTCGAGAGAGAATGTTTTGACGGTGCTGGACCCACCAACATTCAGGGTATCTCCCTATGAAGTCCTAACTAGAAATCACATCGTTTAGTGTAGAAGTCTCATTTGATACGATGGCCTGGTTGCCATTTTCTTAGAGTTTTTCCTTAGCTATTGTTGTTCAACACATGAGAGTGTTATGCTTCTAACTTCAAGAAAGTGAGGTGAGTGTACCCTGTGATTGCGTAATGTAACTTTGTGTTCAGGTTCTCTTACTATTAAAGGGGGGAGGTAAAGTGAGCCTCTTGATGAGAGGGAATATTCCCAACCTAGGAAGAAACACATGCGAACAACAAGAAGGGTTTGTCTAGCATCCAATGGAATTGTCCACAACAGATGCAGTAGTCGTGAAAACCAAATCTCAGGGGAAAACGCATACACCATCTAGCAGAATAGTCCACATGGGGTGACAGTCGTTAACACTAAGAAATACACAAACATGGTATGTCTAATGTCTGTCAGAATAGTTCACATGGACAGGAAAAAAATGATAAACATTACAATACATCTTCAACAATACGAGTACTAAAATAACCAAAATACTTCAACTATCTTAGTATAGGTTAATAAAACATGCATTACAAATGTTTAAAGAGTAGTCATACAAATGGATACAAAACATGCATGAAAACGTGTTGGCCTGAGATAGGCTTCAAAATTAAGCAAAAGATCTAAGACACATCTGTACACCATACATCACTAGCCCCAGTAGGGGGACATTGGAGCCACTCCTCACTCCTCAAAGAATAGACTACAAAATCTCAAGGCTATGTGGGAGGAGCCAGGGTGAAAAGTCCTTTGCTCATACAATCAGGGGGTATATATAGCCAAGGGGGTATAACTAACACTTGTGACTCTTCGACTTCCCTCATGACTGTTTGACTTCCTATGACTTTTTCAGTTTACATGACCCTTCGATTTGATATGTGGGTCTCTTGGACTTCCACTTTACATTACATTGATTACAACAAGTATGACCCATAGTAGTGATGTGGCTGAGACAATTGATGACACTACTGGCATGCACTGGTTGAGTGTAGTATCCTTGTCAAGTTACTGTGTTTCTCTGCGATGATATGATCTCGATGTAACATGTCTTCACTTCCGCATGGAAAAGTGTGTGGGGTCTTCGATGATCTTGGCCTTTGCTTGACGGTACATGTGAATGTGTCCCCTTTTCTCATTTTCTAGATGTGCTTCATGTTTTGGCTCAACCATGAGAAAGTGTTCTAGCATGCACCTTTTTTCCATCCCATTCGTCGTTGCGCCATGTTTCATCGATATAACTATTCCTGCAATCACTCATGATGAGACGACATTGAATCCATAAAATCTCCTAGTCTACCATGATTCATTATTTTCCATTTCGATGGAGATGACTTGGAGAGGGAAAAGGTATTGAGACTGCGAGAGAAAAACATAAGCCGACATGTGGGGCTTCAGGGCACTATCGATAGAAACTATGCAAGTGTCACTAGGAGACAATTTTTCACAATCTAAGACAACAATGAGAGTTGCAGGGAAAAATTCTACTGGGAGGTAGAAGTATGTAGTTTATGGGAGGAAGGCCAAGTGGGGTGTCAGGGAGCTTCTAGGAAAATCTGCACAATTTTTCAAGGGAGCATTGGGTAGGTCATCTAGTTGGGGCCTTCGTAATTTCTTCAGGGAGGATAGTGCAGGAAGCAAGGGGCACTAGCAGAAAAATCTGTGCAGTTTTCCAAAGGAGCACAAAGTTGGGTTGAAGGAGCTACTGGTCAAATCTGTATAATCATGAGAGACAGGTCAGGCCTAGAGAAGTCTACATAGTTTCTGAGCTAGATTTAGAGTGGGGAAGAAAGGTTGGACATGACATCCCTATGTAATTCCTGAGTTGTTTTCAGAGCAAGCAAGAAGAGTTGGCAGGGTAGGACAGCTCTACACAATTCTCGAGTTGTTTGCAGAGCATGAAGGAAGGGAAAGAGAGGACAACTCTACGTAGTTCCTAAGTTGTTTGTAGAGCGGGGAAGAAGGAATAGCAGGGCAGAATAACTTTGCACAATTCTAGAGCCTAGTGCAACCCAAGGTAATAGCTCAAGTTCTTTCTCGAGTTGACCAATGAGAGGCTTGATGGGAGGTCTTGCGAAAAGTGCAAAGTGGATCAGCTTCTAGGGAAACTTCTACGTAGTTCTAGGAGTGAGTCAGCTGGCTCATTTCTAGAATTGCATAGAGAAATCTAGCTGGAGGACAGCCTCAAGCTATGCGCATTTTTGGGCAGTAGTGCAAGGTCACTAAGATCAGGTCTGGTTGATGGATAGTTGTCTGGTCGATAGGTTTTCACGAAAATTGGCTAAGTGTGAAATCAAGTGTACTTGTGTAGACATGAAAATGTGATAACACACTCAACATGATTGAATGACAAGACACCTCAAACCTATAAGACAACATGTGCTCAGTGAGACTGACTTGAAGGTTGAGAGCGACAAGTGCGACAATTGAAATATGTCTTTGAACAACCATGACGACACTTGTACGATAGAGTTTGAAACTTAGTCTGTGAGTGCAACCGATGTTGACAAAGCGAAAACAACTCATACACACAAAGACAAACCTTCAAAATGTGAGAACGAACTCACAAGCATGACATAGCGATCAACATGCTAAAATATGACTGGTGATCGATCAAGCAAAGAGGGTGTGAAAACTCAACAAGAGCTCATGGGATGAGCTTGAGTGTTTATGACCATCAAGTTAAAAATCAAGGAAGGCTCCGAAATTTGAATGCAGGAAAAAATGTTGGAGGGTGTTGCAGCCGCTACAATAGAATTCCAACCTAATTTTGGAGGAACATTATAGTTTGGTGGAAAGGTAGTTTGGTGTGGAGATGATAGTAGTAGTAGTTCAAAAGTAATTCTACTCACCAATTTTTTGATAGGAATTCAAACAAGATATCATATTATGTGTTTCCTATGCCATTGCTAAACCATCCATTAAGAAGTAGGGTTTTATTGACAACGTTGGACCCACCAACATTCAGGGGATCTCCCCAATATGAAGTCTCAATTAGATCTCACACTGTTTGGTGTAGAAGTCACATCTGAAATAAGGCTCGGTTGTCAATGCAATGGGTTTTAATGATGTGCCATGGCTGCAATAATGCATAGAGTGATGTATAATGACTTTGGGGAGAACAAGTGTGTGACCCTATGGAGAGTCAAGTGTGATGCATGAAGGTTCTACCACACGAAAGGGAAAATGAGGGAGCCCATTATAAACCTGTAATAGTACATAGATTGAATGGATCACATGATCATAAATGATATCACAAGCTAATCTATGAAATAGTTCACAAGTTAATAGTGATGAATTAAACAACAATATGCATTCAACAAGATTCTTACCAATGCAAACGAAATAGTCCATAGGAATAAGAATAAGTTAAATAGCATACATTTCAAACATAACAACAATAGTCCTACTATATTTACAAAATATGCATGAAAATGTGTTAACTCTGAGATTTTCTTAAGTGAAAGTTCCAATCATACATACACCTTTGATGGAACACTAGCCGCAATAGTGGAACGTGAAGTAAACATCACCTGAACCTCAAAAGAAATATAATATCTCTATGCTACAGAGAAGCGAAGGCTCTCACAAACTCCCAAACTCCTAATTCTAAGACTAAGCCTAGCCAAATGCCTGGCACCCAAAATCCCTTTACATGAGTTAGGAGGTTATATTTATAACAAGAGGGGGTGACTCTTTAACTCCCCTTTCTGACTTTTAGACTTCCCCATGACTGTTCACCTTATTTGCAAAACGACTCATTAATTTACATCATGACTCTTCACATTCCCATATTTATACTTGGAAGTCCACTTAAAAATAATTTACAAAATAATATTATAATTACTCATACGCATATAAGACAAAATTGGGTAAATCTAACTATATATCCTAATAATACAAAACACTATCGTGCTTGAGCTTGGGGAAACTCAAGCTCAACAACTTCCACTTGATGTCTCTTGGTCAAATATTAGTGCCAAGCTTGGTATTGTGCAATGACATCTTGAAAATATGTAATGGTGTCTGGTTGGAAGTGAATTCTAGCCTCCATGGCATCTCAGTGCAATGATTTGGAACCAATTTGAAGTTCCTTCTAGAGCATGAGAAACATTATCTTGATTTTGACAGCGCCACCAATGTAGTTTTGCATATTCTACTAGTTCACCTCCAAATATTCCTTGGTGGCAATATGTCTGAGCTACTCCAAGTATTCCCCTACCTCCTTCCTAACTTGGTTTTTGGGTTTAACTTCAGTGAGTGAGACAACTAATGGGATCTTTTGGGACTTCACCAAGAAATCTAAACCATTGTATAATCGTTAATATGAGGCCTAAATGTTACCAATCAATGAGGAGAGTTGTTTACTACTCTGGATCAGCATCTGCACCTTTTATTTCTCCAGCTCTTCCTGTTGCTTCATTTGCCTGCCCAATTTAAGTGGTGCCCCTTTGTGTTGCATTTACCATTCATGCATGGCATCGATGACAACTTGTACATTCCTTAGATTTTTGACAAAATACTTACACTATTGCAGCAAGCCATGCAAGTGGACAACTACCTCGCACGGTAATAAGCTCCAAATAAAGCTTTTTCATGGTCTCTCCAAGTGTCAATATTTCACCCAGTATTGTTGCCTTCATCTCCTCCAAATGGACCTCTCCAAAAGCTACGTTCTGAGCTGCTATGTGGATTTGTCCAACCTCTTGCATAGGAGCTTGCAAGTTCTTTGCCAATTGCTTGTTATTGGCCATCAAATACTCATTGTTTGACTTTGTTGCACTTGCAAAGTCAAATTTGGTTGTGTAAGTGACATTGGATTATTCCTCGTGTCTGCCATGGTCACCCTTTCTCTAGTGTATGTAGGTAATGTGATGTCATCCGGAAAATTATTCTTACGTGATTGTACAATATTCTTCTAGAGTTCATCATACGACATATTGTACGTGTCCATAACCATATAATCATCAAGAAGAATAACTCCCTCTTCCTTGCCTAGAGCAGACTCTACTACTGGACGTGGTGGAGACTGAACAATGAGCTATTGTGTGATAGGAATCATGTCGACATCTCGATTATGTAGCTTTGTTTCCTCCTCCATGTCTACGATTCTACCAAATCTTCAATCTGTTGAGAAAGATACATGTCCTGCATCTGTCTTCTCTCCTCCACTACTTTCAGGTTATGTTCTTTCTTTTAAACTTATTTCCATGTTATTTCTTTTTCTATTGTGTTTCACCTCTCTTTTTCTTCATAGTTTTTCTTCTCTTCTTGTTCTTGCTTCTTCTTTTCTTCCTCCAATCTCCACTACTATTCCCTCTTCCTCTGATCTTATCTCTGCATCCTCTATTTCCTCTATGCCTTCACTACTAAAGGCACTTTCATAATAGTTGTATATGATTTCATCTTTTAGCTTCATTCTCCCTGTGGACTATAAGTAACCTTTCTCTTTCATGTATCCTACACAGGGTTTCCTCCTTCTATTGACGTTTCTTCCAGAGTAGCTTCCTTCTACAGAGTCACTTGTGAAGTTCCTGCAAAACTGACTTGCTCGAGGGACTTGTAGGAATTATAACAATTCTTCCATGGATCCTCCCATGGCCAATGGAATGTCCCACTGAGCCACTGGAAGTGAATTCTCACACAATGGTCTTTGCAAATACCACAAGGATCATACGGATTAAGATCCCAAGTACTGAATGCAAACTTCTCTATCACCTTTCCTTCGATATCAGCGACTTTAAGGTTCTTGATCTTGTATAATCCAATTTGCATAGGAAGAGTTGGTCATGGTTCTTTTTTCTTCCTATGAAAAGCTACTAACAACAATATGTAGAGATTATATGAAACTTCTTGCATGACAAGCTTGTCGGTGGCATAACTTGGCAAAATATGTAGTGAATTTTGACTGCCAAACACTCTAAGCAAGGTGTCGTTCAGTGAGGCAAACCAATCTGCGATCTTTGATAATGCTTTCATTTCCCCACATGACATGCAATGTGGTTCTTCCTCAAATATCATCTTGTATAGATGAATGAGGAAGTGGTCAATTAGCTTCTCCATTACTCCTCAATGGATGCAATCTGAGAGAAGTTTTAAATGAATGTGCATGGCAAGGTCTCGAGGTTTCCAAGTCCAGTTCATGCTAGGGAATGCATTATATTCGTATATTGCATCACATAGATATGCAGACATGTAAAATCTTGTTTTCCTACCCTAGGGAGTATTAAGGGCATTCGCTACATGGATAATTAATAGTTGAGCCAACACTTATGACCAGTTGAATTGCTTCCCCTAGTTCACAGCCTAGTTTAATAAGATTTCCCACCCTTCAATAAAGGTCTTTGTGCTCTACTAATCATAGATTCTGCAAGTTAGGATGATCAAAAACTGATAGGACTTCCTGAGAGATTTTGTTTTATATGCATTGATGGGTGTTTGTAAAAAAATTTATGGCTCTTTCACCCAACCCTTAACAACATATTTCATGCACACATAGTTGTTGGTGGCATAGAAGTATGAATCCATGAATGTTTCTGCCTTGGGAAAATGGTACATAAGACGGTAATCTACTTTGAGAAAAGTGGCAAGATTTTGTGTGCTGGCATTGCTCAAAGTCATAGTATTCGGATCAATATGTCTAGCAATCTAAATCATAACATCTGCACAAGGGAAGGTTGCATATCTGCATGTAACCCTCTATAGAGCTGATTTTTGCACATGTACATGTACCTTGTCGGCCCTCTAGATCTACTATGAAGCTCTTCGCTAAAAAAATATTTCTTCATTTTTTTCCATGTAAGATCTGACTCATTTTCCACAAGTAGAGTAGTGTCTGAATATACTGGAAATTTTACCAGCATATTCTCAGCTACTTCCCTGACAATTCTTTCTATTGTATCTTTTGAAGAAAATATCTTGGGTGCCATGATAATAGTGACTAATGGAGATAGGTGCTCAACAATTGTGATACTTGCATGAGGAAAAGGAACTCAAGAAAATATTACATTAACTTTTGAAAATCAGCTTTCAAAGCAAGATCATGTAGCAAACACATAGACTTATGAGAGAGATTGTGCAAACTATGAAAAAGTTTCAATGACTTAAGCTACGGTGTCACAGTTTGTGTCTAGAAAAGGTGTGAAACTACTTAGAATTAGGGTTTTTGTGCAATGTAGTCGAGGATTCTTGGGGTATTCAAAATAGATTTTCTTATGAATTTGTTAGGAATTACCGAGAAGGGTTCTTCATATAGTGAGGGATCTAGATTTGGGGCCATTTGCCTAATGTTGAAAAAATGACATGTAACGCTAACCACTCATGTTTGGGTGATACTAAGGAGATGATAGGGTAGATCAGGAGGAAATTCCTTCTAACATTCAAGATGAGGACACTTTTTCTATAGTTGAGTACATGCATTTTTATGAGGATACCTTTGAGGAGCATGATCAGTCATATGGAGTTGTTAACAACAACCCTGGTATGCATATATGTGAGATGGAGGAGTATGATGAGTAGTATATTTTCCCATGTGGGAAGAAAATAAAGAAGTAAAAGGGCAAGATGATGGACTAGTTATTCAACATAGATAGAACATAGAGGATCATGAGTCATTTAAGAAGGATGATATGCATAATATGAATGATGAGGCATTTTGGAGAGTTAGTTGGAGGTTAATTTTGAGACCATGCTAGAGGAAGATGAGCAACCATACTTTGGACCATCCATTAATGAGGAGAAAAAAAATGCACAAGAATTTGATATAGCTATAGTACTTTCAGGTGTCATCCCTCTCTAGGAATACATAGACATGGCTTGCAGCAAAAATTTCCCACTTTTTCCCATTATAGAGAGATGGGTTTGACCAAGAAGAGAAGCATGACTTAAGTGTGGACCAACATCAACATAGTATATTGGTTCCTTACACAGGTGTCCATGCTTTAGATTGGTGGGAGATCATGATTTGGTATCCTATTGATGGAGTATCATTCTTAGTCAGGGACACAATACAAAAAGAGCCCTTATATGTGAGGGTTACTGCATGTTTCAGTGGGTAGTGGGATGTGGAACAATAGTTCATTAGTATTCCAATAGCACTAACCCAACATCAAAATAGTGTGATTGAGCTTGGACTATGCCAGACGTTAGATTGGAGAGAGGTGATGAGTTGGTATCCTATTTGTGGAGTATGATCTACTGCTAGAAACAGACCAAAACTAAAGCCATGAGGTATGGACGAGGATGATTGGCTCTAGTGGCTTGGGGATCCAGGTGGATCCATTGATGGAAGATAGAGTCAATGATTTGTTTTCGATCTAGGTATTGAGGGATCTATTCATGTTTGGTTAACATGGACATAGTGTAGGACAATGGTTCATATGGGATCTGGGTATGAAAATGCAGATTCCTCCGCAGTGGATAGATATAGATAGATTGAAGACAAGCAATCATGGGGTGAGAGGATTTTTCACATCCCCATTTTAAGTTTCCTCTATGGTATATCTAGGATAGGTTTATTGGGTATGTGATGACCAGGCTGTGGGGACAACATTACATCATCAAGAGTCCCAGAGGGGTTTTATGGATTTTTTATTGAACCTCATGGCATTTGTTTTGCATATCCCATCATCCACGCAACTTGACTTTTGTTCTATTTCATTCTGACAACTTTTATAAAGCGGGACTATTACTTAGCCTAACTCAATTAATTATGCTTGAGGTGGCATTCAGAGAGGAATATTTGATTGGATACCTTAGTGTAATAGCTCATTGAAAGTAGAACAATAAGATCTACAAGATGGGATGATGAGAAGAGACTTAATGTGTATAGAAAAAACATCATGAGAAATTTACCATTTTCTCATATTAAAAATGAATTTAATTAGGCACTTAATTAAATAAAAAGTGGGGAAAATAATTGATTGAAGGAAAAAATCTAGAAGTGACTTAATGAAATAAAATAAAATTAAAAGTCACTTAGATGGAATTAAAAAGGGAGCTTCTAGAATAATATTAAAATAATCAAAATAGGATTCTTCTATAGGCTTGGAGATCTATTTATGGAGTCTTTAAAAGGAGGAGGAGGAGATCATTTGGGACATCTTAGAGTCTTGTATTTTTATTGTGGAGAGGTTTAGAGAACTGTGAGTTATGACCTTTAGTTATAGCCCCAGGATAGAAACCCCCGGGTGTTTTAGTGAGAGTAGGTAAGAGTCTATCTCTCCCCTTGGTAAATTCATTCAGAATTCATACGTTGTATTCAACATATCATTTATTTCGAGGCTTGTTGCCACAATATTGTTAATATTTTGGCGGACATCACTCAACCATATTCAATATTTTGTATTAGAATGCTATTTCATATACCATATTAATAAAATAAGGTTGATATTCTATGCATTTCTATTTTGTTAATTCTTCATTTGAATAATATATATTTCTATATTTATCGTTAATTTTGTAGTTTAAATTGGGTATACTTTTTATGGCGTTGGCGATTAAATTTTCTAAAGAAATTTCTTGCTAAATTTATATTTGGAACATTACAGAGGGCTAAATCACCATGTATTATCCTTCTATGCACGTGGTTAAAAAAGGCGCACAAAACCTAATTTAGGTGGTTTTCCTTAGCTTCCAACCTATCTTTTGGGATTACGTGTCCTGTGGGTCTACCTTGTACCTTCATTATTTGTCCTTGGGCTATGACTGTATTTGATGATGTGTCCTAGAGTTGAATCAACCCAGAGCTACCTTTCAAGTTCCCTTTTATTTCCTTCTGGGGTAGCACCTTGAGGGTGACATGTCCTAGCCACTTTCTAATTGGTTCTTGCCTTTGCCTCATATGCCACTTTGTATTCTAGATGTCCTAGCACTTAGTCAACTTAGAGCTCCCTTGTTGGCATTATGATTCTGGTATGGCTCTATGATACAGGTGTTGTACTTGATGGAAACTCTCTCAAGTGGCAATGGTTTGTTCAGGCTCTCAAAATGAAGAAAAGAAGAGGTTCGCAGGTATTCAGTTCAAAAGGCGCGGACCCGCAGGTACGACGTTCAGAAATTTGCGGTCATGTATGCAGGTTGTCCGAAAAAAAGGTGCGGACCCCAGTGCACACACTTCCATGTAGTAAAAAGCGTGCTCAAGTGGGGTTTCTTATGTTTGGCCCGTGGTATTTAGCCCGCTGATCTTGATTCTATGGTTTTGGTCCGTGGTATAGGATCTATTTTAGCCCCGATTTGGATCCCTTGTATTTGTTATTGATGGTTTTGTCCCATGGTGTGAATAAGGGCTTGACTATAAATACGGAAGGAGATCACTTAGCTAAATGGAACTTTGGCAATTAATATCTTAAGATCTGAAATTTTGGGTGTTTGGTTTTTAAAAGATAGATCTAATTTACGGAGATAACTTAACTTAAGGTGAATCTATTGGCATGTCTTGATCTCTCGGGCGCATGAACATATTTGTGGATCTGACTAACTGTGGGACATTGGTGTAATGAAAAATTGGCCCTAATCAGAAGTACGCAGGTGGTTCAACGGCGCAGTGCATGGGTATGCAGCGCAGTCAAAGGCGCAGTGCATGGGTATGCAGCGTAGTCAAAGGCGCAATGCGGGTTACACAGTACAGGAGAAGGCACAGTGTGGGGAACACACAGCACAGTCAAGAGCGAAGTGCGAGGTACGCAGGCGAGAAGAAGGCACAGTGCGGGTCTACGTAGAAAGTCAGAAGTAAAGGTGCGAATCTGAAGAGAAGATCGCAGAGCAGAAGAATAACTAGTGCGGATCTACGCAGTTTTGTCCCAGAAGAGCTGCGGATATACGCAGGCCCCTGTTGGTGAAGTTGCGGTCTTTTCTTGAACCTATTATTGATTGTCCTTTATCTACCGCAGCAGAGTTCTGGGTTTATATTTCTGGCACTTCTTTTCTGATTACAACATTCTGAAGAGTTGAGTGATTCATTGGTTCATTAGAGATTGGGTGATTTTCATGTACTTGATGATTATTTGATGTTCATGGATCCAGTTTGAAAATTTATGAAACGTGGTCCTTAAAGAAGTAAAAGACCAAAAAGGGGGTTGTAGCTCCCTTCCAGGAGAGACTGGAAAACGAGAGAGAGTTGTAGCTCTCTGCAGGTTGCAGCCTACGTACTGGTAAAGGACTGCACCAATAACAAAATCATTGTAAAAGAAGTTTCTAATTGAAAGAAGATAGAGACATATTGTATGAGGTGGTTTTCATCCACATTGCGTTCCACCTTATTATTTTGGTGTTCTTTGGTGTGACTATCTGTTTTTTCTTGTTTCATGCTCAATTATTATAACACAAGTTTAATGATCAATAAATTAATGAAGGCATATTGAAAAAGAATTTGATAATACTGATTCACCCCCCCCTCTCAAGTATTAATTTTCCAACAATTGGTAATCAAGAGCAGGTCTTCTAAAGAAGCTTGATCGCTTGTAAAGGAAGATCCATCATCATGAGCAACTATGAGAGGGAAGCATCGATCAGGCCACCGACTTTTGATGGGACAAACTTCGTATATTGGAAGGTAAGAGTTACTGCCTATCTTCAATCTTTGGGTACTGAAGTTTGGGACATCATAGAAACAGGGTATACTTTTCCATCAGCTACTCCTACAGATCCAGCAGAGAAAAATAAATATGAAACAAATGCAAAGGCAGTCAATACTCTTCTAGGATGCCTATCTCAATTAGAATTTGTGAAAGTTATGCAGTATAAATCTGCAAAAGAAATATGGGACAAGATCGTCCTGAGCTATGAAGGAGATGATCAGGTAAAACGTGCAAAACTTCAAACCCTCAGGATTCAGTATGAAAATCTCAAGATGTATAATGATGAAAGTGTGGCTGACTATTTTCTTCGTGTGGATGAGATTGTTAATTGTATGAAAAATTTGGGTGAAGAAATGAAAGAGGCTGTTGTGGTTGAAAAAGTTCTAAGATCTCTGTCACCTAGGTTTGAATCTAAAGTTTCTGCTATAGAAGAAAAAGAGAATCTACAACATCTTAAAATGTCACAACTACATGGAATTCTAACTGCTTATGAAATGAGGAAAGGAGGTCCATCTAACAGGAGAGAAGCTACCTTCAAGGCTTCAGGCAAAGGAAAAGGAGAGTACTATGAATTAGGACATGGGTCAGAAGAAGAAGAAGAATCAAATTTTGTCAGAAATCTTCAACGGGGTACTGGACGGTTCAGAGGTAAGTTGCCCTTCAAATGCTTTGCTTGTGGAAGAGTAGGTCACTATGCTGCCAAATGTCCTCATAAGGATAAGATCGACAAGGGAAAGGAACCTATTAGATGGAACAAGAAACAGAATGCTAATAAGAAGAGCTACTACACTCATGAAGACATTGATGACCTATCAAATAGTGATGAAGATGAAAGAGGTAATGACTATAAACTTTTGATGGCATTTGAAGATGATGATTACATGGATGCTATAGATGTGGATAGTTTTTATGAAGAAATTTCTAGACTCAAGACATGTATAGAAGAAAAGAATATGATCATTGATACTCTACAATTTCAAATTGATGAAAAGGAAAAATTTCTTGAAAAGTTAGAAGGTGAAATTGTCGGCCTTAGAAAAGAAGTTGAGAAAACAAAGGCTATTAATCTTAAATTTGTCAAAGGATCTGAAACTCTGGATGAGATCATCAATGTACAACATTCTCCGCTAAACAAGACAGGTCTTGGGTATAATGGAGAAACATCTCAAGCATCCACCTCAAAGAGTTATCTTGATGCAGCAAGAAGGAATGAGCAAAAGCACAATGGAGATCACCAGGTAAAGCAGGGATGAATTACATCAAGAACAAACAAAGACTATCAGGTAAACTAGGGGCAATCCGTCTTAAGGGTGAACAAAAGCTACAACCAGCCACAGGTAAAATCTTCTCAATTTGCTTCAAGAATGGATGACAATAGAAATTACAATCATTTGGTCGGTAGATTTGATAACCGCAGAAGCTTCTTCAATGGACAATGTTTCTCTTGTCATAACTTTGGTCACAAAGCAGCTCAATGTGTTGCATATAAAACAATCATGACTAGAGAAGCTCAGAAACAAAGAAGTATGACTGGGATTACAAAAAGGACCTATAACAACTTTTCAGCACTTGAAAATGAAGTTGAATGTTCTATTTGCAATAACTTTGGTCATGAAGATTCTGAATGCAGGAGCAGGTTTCAGCAGAAAAAAGAACAAGCCTCAAGCACCAAAACATGGAGAATAAAGGAACCACAAACAGAAAGATGTGGGATAGCATTTTATGCAGAGGGACAAGAAAATCTATGGTACATTGACAGTGGATGATCGAAGCATATGACAGGTGAGAAAGAAAAACTTGAGTCTTACTCTGCTCTAGAAAAGGGAAAGAAAGTTTCTTTTGGAAATGATACTCCTGCAACTATAAAAGGAAAAGACATTGCTCGATTAAAAGAAAAGGTCAAGGCTGGAAATGTTTTGTATGTTGATGGATTGAAGCATAATCTTCTAAGTGTCAGCCAGATGTGTGATCAAAGAACCGAGGGAATATTCAGGTCAAATGGATGTCTTGTTCGTGATCTTGATACAGGTAAAACAGTGATCAAAGGCAAAAGAACTCCAAATAATCTGTACATATTTGAAGAAGAACAACAACAATGATGTCTGAGCAAGGATGATGAGCACTGGTTATGGCATCGAAGGTTGGGGCATCTAAGCTTTTCACAAATAAGGAAAGCATGCAAATATCAGGCAGTTCACGATCTTCCAGATATAAAAATTCCTGACAACACCATATGCAAATCATGTCAGTTTGGAAAACAAACTAGAACTAACTTTCCAGAGAAGGAAGGATCAGCTAGCATGCCTCTTGAGCTAGTACATACAGATACATGCGGTCCTTTCAGAAAAAGAACACTTCGAGGAGAAGTATACTTGATATTATTCATTGATGATTTCTCTAGGTTTGTCTGGTTAGGACTTATGAAGCACAAAGATGAAGCATTCGAAAAATTCAAAGCCTTCAAAGCCTTGGCTGAAAATGAATCGGGTCACAAAATTAAGTGCCTCAGATCCGACAGAGGTGGGGAGTTTACCTAAAATGAATTTTTTGATTTTTGTGAAGAACATGGGATAAGAAGAGAATTCTCTACAGCTAGAACTCCTCAGCAAAATGGAGTTGTGGAAATAATGAACAGAACAGTCCAACAAATGGCCCGTGCTATGCTTGATGAATTAGGGACTCCCACAACTTTCTGGGGTGAAGCTACTCATGTTGCGGTTGTTATTCTAAACAAAACAATGTCCGGGTGAACAACACTCAAACTCCTCATGAGCTCTGGAATGGTAAGACTCCTTCGGTAAAGCACTTCAAAATCTTTGGGAGCAAATGCTATATTAAGAATACTGATGAGCAGCTTGGAAAAATTGAACCTAGAGCAGATGAAGGCATTCTTCTTGGTTACTCTCCACATAGCAAAGCATACAAGTGCTACAATAAAAGACTTGGCAGAATTATTGAAAGCATTGATGTAGTGGTTGATGAGAAGGGATATATCCCTAGACAAGTACATCATGAAGACATCGAAGAAGATGAAGGCTACCCTCAACAGCAGAATGATGAAGAACCTCAAGAAGAACTTGAAGAAGAATCAGAGGAGCAGACAAGAATAGAAGAAAAGACTCCATCGAGATATGTTCAGAAGAATCATCCAGAATCTCAGATTATGGGGCAGAAAGAAGCAGGTGTACAAACAAGAAGAACAGTTGCAGAAGCCTCAAGCTATTTGGCATTACTCTTCTCTACTGAACCACAAAATGTGAAAGAGGCATGCGAAGATGAATGTTGGATAAAAGCAATGGATGAAGAACTTGAGCAAATCGAAAGGAACAACACTTGGGAACTGGTTCCTCGACCAAAGGATAAGAATGTTATCGGAACAAAATGGGTCTTCAAAAATAAATTGAATGAAAATGGAGAAGTAATTAGAAACAAGGCCAGACTTGTTTGTAAAGGGTATGCGCATCAAGAAGGAATAGACTTTGAAGAAACCTTTGCTACCGTTGCAAGACTTGAGGCCATTAGAATGTTCCTTGCTCTCTCAGTTTTCAAAACTTCAAAGTATTTCAAATGGATGTGAAATCAGCCTTTCTGAATGGAGA
>APFE031092126.1:0-12286 GCA_000404065.3 Pinus taeda | reverse complement strand
ATAACAAAGCAAATGTCTGACTTTGAGTTAACCAACTACATCAATAAGCCAATCAACTGTCGATACATTGATGGATCTACCAAACTAGATTCAGAGCCTCTTAACTCCTTCAAGTTAGTCACTAGGGGAGTAGCCATGGATTTATAGTCCATCATGCCAAATCTATGGAGTATCCCAATAACATATTGTCCTTAACCAAGGAAGACTTGGTCAAGTTTTTTCCATACTTCCAACCCCAAGTAATAATACATCAAACCAAGATTCTTCATATCAAACACAATAGCCAAGGATTTCTTACACTGAATAATCACAGGGTCAATATATTTCATAAACAAATAATCAACATATAGCAATAGGATCAAAAGTGCATTCTTCATGACCTTAAAATAAAGTTTTGGATCAACATTGCTTTTGGAAAATCCTAGTCTCGTCAAATAGTTGTCAATACAAGCATACCAAACTCTTGGAGCTTGTTTGAGTCCACACAAGGCCTTCTTTAAATTGCAAACATGAGACTCTTTCCATGCACCTCAAAACCTTAAGACTACTCTATCACACCATTGAGGAAAGAAATCTTCACATCCATCTGATGTAAATTCCATCCCAACGAAGCTGCAAGAGAAATAATAGATCTAATGGAGGTGTACTTGGCAGTTGGAGAAAAGGTGTCATCATAGTTTTCTCCCTCTTTCTAGGAGAACCTTCTAGTCATGAATCATGCCTTGTATTTGTCAATAATTCCATCTGCAACATTCTTGATCTTGTATATCCACTTGCAAGTTACCAATAACTTCCCTTCCAGTGTTGACACAATATCACAAACATCATTCTTCATGATGGATTAGTATTCTTCATTCCTGGACTCCTTCCATACTTGTTGGCTAGTTGCTTATTCATAAGTGGAATGTTATGCATTAATAAGATAGGTCATAAGAGTTGCATAGATAGAAAACCTTTTAGGTTTCTTAATTTCTCCGGATGTGCCATCAGGAGTTGCATGTCCTTTTGCTTCTTCTAATGTAGATCGAAGCCATGCTGGTCTCTTTCTAATCTTTGGAACAATAACTAGTTCCATTGGTTCACAAGGCCCTTTTGGCTCTTTAAGATATTCTATAGAACTCGAATGCTCTTCCCTTGGCCTCCTGCTTTACTTCATCATAAGAATCCATAGAGACTTCCTTAGACTTCCAATATGCATCTTTCTCATCAAAAGTGACATATTAGCTTACCTTAATCTATTGCTACTATGGAATATAGATTCTATAGGCCTTTGATGATTCATTGTAACCCACAAATACGCCTTTCTTTCTTGTTTATTCAAGTTTGTTCCTTTTATCCTTAGGACCATGAATATAGTCATGGAAACCAAAGATTCTCATGTAACCAGCCTCTAGTTTTTGTCTATAGAATGCTTCTTCAGGAGTCATATCTTCCATAATTCTATAATGACTTCTATTTTGAATGTATACAATTGTCAATGATGCTTCCCCCCATAGGAACATCGACAAATCCTAAACATGCATCATGGCCTTGAAAAATTATTCAATGGACCTACTCTTTTGTTATGCTACACCATTTTGTTGTGGATTATAATGGATAATAAACTCTGCAACAAACCTTAGTTCAAAAAAAAAAAAAAACTACAGTATTGTTATAGTTGTACTTGCCTTTATTTAATATCTTGCAATGTAGTTACTTCATCTTTGTATGAACTTTATTCATTTTATTGTGTTGGTTACTATCATCATAGTTTTGTAAATTATGTTCTTTTAGGAGGTTATTATGATGCAAAATGTTTCCTCTAGTTTACTAGTTCCATTTTGACCACAATGGTCATATATGGGATTTCTTGTAATCACTTGATTGTTAGAAGATTGTAAACATTTCATTTGTTTAATAACTTTATTATGTGCATCATATATTTCACTCCCATTCCTTAGTATGTTTTTGCTATTAAGTCCTCTAGGTTTTGTTATGATTTCAATCTATTGTATAGAATTCCCTATTAGAAGAATATATTTGCGTCCTTTGCAATTAAAGGTTTCTTACTATCCCTATAACAAAATGTGATCTCTTATCATATGCTATGGTGATTTAAAACCTTAATCATCCACACTTTAATTAATACCTTCAATAGATTGTTAATTCACAACTATTGTAAACATATATATACATGCCTTAAGTTCTTGGCGTTTATCTATTTCATATATCGATTTAATGGGGTTGTTTGGTATATACATATACCTTGCACCTCCTTGGTTAGCATAATAATGTGGAATGTGAGTTTAATAACTCAAGTATTGGTTTACACCTGTCACTATACTTACATACCACATTGAACCCTTCACGTTCACATGGTGTGTGAAGAACTGAGTCCCATGGACGACTACGATGCAATACTTTGATCCAATAGTGGACCATTGGTTAGGGTTTTCCCCAAAACCCTTCCTCTCAATTCGAAACACAATTTGTTTCTCTGCATTGGCCAATCATTGCTCTGCATGTTGGTAAGGTATTTTTGGCTATTTGGGCCCTCTAGGTGTTTCTTAAGTCTATAGTATGAATTTCATAATTTTATCAATAGGAGTTATATGGAGGCTATGCTTAGTGCCTACATTGCAAAGGTGTCATCCCAATTAAGACATTAATTGAAGTATTTTGGTATTTTATAGTTCATCTTCTCCAAAGTTTGCATTGCTCTCATCCTGTAACTCACATTATGGGAAATTCCTTTGGTTCCACTTGAAAGTGTTGATGGAACTCATGGAGTGTTTTGTTTATGTCCCAAATAGGATATTTTTGGGTTTATTTACCCTTCCTTACAGCTAGAGGAATAATTAATGACCAATATAATTTTACATTCTCATTGATTACCTATAGCAGCCATTTTTTGTTAAACCCTAACTCATTAAATTTTTGGGGTTGCAGAGAGGAATTTGGGTTTTCCCCCATACATCACGCTTTATTCATTTAGGAGAAATGGTAAGAATACATTCATGTTTGCTTTCATTTATTTCCCATCACTAATATTGGGTTGTGGACATAAACTCGATTTTAGGTTCGGTTCAGTCCCTAGCGAGAGTTGGGATAACTAATTTAGTCCTTGCCACGATTTTTCCTTTAGATAGGTAGTCATATAGACCTTTGGGTATGTAACACCCCTATGGCTTTGCTTTTTAAACCATCACTAATTCTAGACATTGAACTACTAGTATATTTAATGGTGATGGAAGCCATGATGAGACTTATGTGACAATGTAATTATTTTTTTACTATTTGAGTTAATAAATAAATTGCTTGGAAATATTCAGGAAAGAGCACTAGAGTTTAGAAATACTTCTTGTCGGCTTAGGAAAAAGTTTTTTGTGGTCAAGTCCATAAGGTGGACCTTCCTAAAAGCCTCTTAAAAATCCCTAGGAGAGAATAATAATAAAAATATTAACATAACGAGAGAAAAATGTTATGTTAATCACTTAGTTGGAGATAAATACTAAGTGGGATGGAATATAGCATTGCGGGAGAGAAAGGTGTACTTTAAAGAAAAATAAAATAACCTTTAAAAAAAAACTAAAACAAAAAGGCATATGCAGTAAGCTGGAAGACCTTAAAGCATAACGATGCTAAAATTCGGGAGAGAATAATGCAGCCATACTTGTGCAAAGAATTCTCTCAGGACTCTTTACAACAGAAGTACATAAAGATAAAGCAAAGCAATAATCGACAAGAGGAATAACAACAATGGCACATAACACAATAAATATATGTGGAAAGCCACAACTCAAAAGCCCACTATCTGTATTGTATTAATCTAGAAAATCAAGATGAAATTACAATGCTTGTTCTCACAAGAACAATCCCAACACTTAGTAGAATCAATCTTCCAACTCACAAGCAAGCTCAATCCAAATCCAGGCCTCTTCTCTGCTCTCCAAGCTCCCTATATCCTTGTGCCCTTGGTCAAAGAATTCGGATGAATGCAATATGCTCTGCTCAACTTTGAGCTTAACTTGCACAAGTGTTTCCTATCCTCCGCGTGATGACTTCCTTTGGCCAATACTTTGCCAAATTTCCAAGCCTCCAAGCTTCTAATTCTTTGCACAAGTCATGAGAGAATTAGCCCATATTTAAAGGGAAATTCCTTAGTTCTCGAATGCACGCACTATTAGTGCAACTCAGAAAAATATAAAACAAATAGTACATTGTCCCTACACTCTAGTCTCAACTGGGTCTTTCTCATAATCGACATGCATGAGTTTCTGACGATGGAATATTCAGTTAATTCGAGTAGCACTAGTTGAGTGCACTAATGCATGAACTGACTGTTAACTCATTATTAGTTCCTCAAACAATTTGGAACTAATTTAACTGGACTTAACTCAATAAACTAAGTTAACTAATTACAACTCATACTTAACTCATCCTGGACCTCTATAATATAGGGAGAACATATACATGACTTCAGAAAGACTTCCAACTCGAAATTCCTAAGTTAATTAAGTCAACTCACTCTAGCTAACTATTACAATTTTCTATGAGAAAATAACTCGATTTTAATTCTCAGTTTAATTCAAGGACAAATTAAACTAGAATTTCTCGATTCTATTTTTATCATTTCTTGTTGCTACTTTCAACACTCCTTCAAAACAAGAAAGGAATTCAACTTGGTCCTGATCCTGAACCTTTGGAATGTTCCACATGCAACACTTCTCTCTAGTGTTGTTGCTCTAGAAACTCCAAAAACCAAAAACAACCAACCTGAATCAGAATGATGACTCTGTCATCAAAGTCTCTAACTACTATTGCCTCTGTTAACTAAAAAATTTGCGCTTTTATTAACTCTGCCTTTCTGCACTGTTTTCAACCTTCTCTACGCTCTCAGTATCTAACTGCTCTAGCCTCTATCATTCTGATCTCTGACTGCATCAATCCCGTTGATTCCTCCCGCTACTATGTACTTTGAGCTCCTGTAGCAAGTTATGATCCATGAGATAAAAACACTCAATGGACCCTGCCCAATTTCAGGCCTCTTGGGACCATCACTTCAAATCGCCCCACCTCACACCTAGAGGTATGGCTGCATGTGATCTCTTTGCCCACTTGGCTCGAAATTTCCCCTTACTAGAGGTCTCTGCATGACTGGATGCCTCCACTCAGTGTCCTCTCGGCTTCTCCAATTGTTGGTGCTCCACAATTATCTGAGACTGCTTCTGAGACTCTTTCTTCTCTGTAGAGTGGATCTCTCCACTCGGTCTCCTCTGAGCTTCTCTAGTTGTGGCTACTCCAAAACTTCTTGAAGTTGCTTCTGAGGCTTCTTCTGGGGATGTATGTTGAGAGGTAATTTACTCTCCCTCTCAACCACCAAGTCTCTAACCTTTTCCTTGCTCCTCAAGGCTTTGTATGCATCTTGAACCTCAAGAACATACAGGTTCTTGACCCATGCACCTATCTATTTCACCTGTCCTGTGGTGATGTGTTTAAGGAAAACCCTTCCCTTACAAAAAACCACATCATAGCCACGGTCTTCCAATACCGTAACTGAAAGAAGATTCTTCTTTAGTCCTGGAACATACATCACATCTATGATCCTAAGAGTGGAGTCATATTCCCTATGAAAGGTAACCCTACCGATCTCGATAGCTCTATACCTCTCGCCATCTCCAAACTCTATGCTATGCTTGAGGTCTTTCTCCTCAAAATCACTAAAGAGATCTCTATTCCCCATCATATGGAATGAGGAACCGTTGTCAAGATACCACACGCCTCCCATGGCAGTGCCACCATGCATGCAATGAGAGTGAAATCAAGTTTGAATTGTGAAGCTAGAGCTTCACCTGCTGCCACTAATGTTGCCTCCTTCTTGCTTGCTTTATTCTGTGGGCAATTCTTGGCATAGTGCCTCAACATGCCCATGCTCGTGACATTGAAAACACTTGACTTGCATCAAGCCCATCTTCTTTCCACCCTCCTTGCCTTAGGACTTATTTCCCTTGGCCTTGTTTTCCTTACTCGTTAAGGCATAATCCTCTTCCACTTCCTTGGAAGAGGTCCCATCTCTGGTGTTCCTCCTGATCTCCTCCTGCATCAAATCCGACCACATTCGTTCCCAATCTGGAAGCTTGTCTCGACCATTAATAGAGTCTTGATAACTATGCCAACTCTTTGGAAGTCCAAGAAGAGCAAGGCTCACCATATCTTCCTTTGTCCCGCCATTACAGAATTTTCTAGAAAAAAGAGTTGATTTTAAACCAATGATATCTCCTTCATCCAAACTTCGATTCGACCGAATTTATTATATTTTATATATATTATTATATTATTATTTTATAATTTTATATTTATATAATATATATTATATATTATATTATATTATTTTTTTTTATTTATTATATTTATTTTTTTTTTGGTCTTTTTTGCAGGTTCCATATCTACTATTTGTTTCTGAAAAAATTGTACAAAAAAATTCAAATATGCTTTGCAAACTCGCGACCCAAAGCTCAAACTTCGAAATCTCCTCTAGTATATTGTTCTCAGCTTTGATACCATGTAGAAAATCCTATAGATTCACAAGCTCATGTAATCTACTAAAACAAGAGACAATAATATAATTCTACTCTTTACAGCAGAAGCACATAAATATCGAGCAAAACAATAATTGACAAGAGGAAGAACATCAAAGACACATAACACAATAAATATCTGGGGTTTTGAGTTGTGGCTATCCCTAGATATTTATTGTGTTATGTGCCTTTGATGTTATTCCTCTTATCGATTATTGTTTTGCTCGATCTTTATGTGCTTCCCTGGTAAAGAGTAGAAGTAGATTCTTGTCTCTTGTTTTAGTAGATTACACGAGCTTGTGAATTTACAGGATTTTCTACATAGTTATCCAAGGAGATTATTATGGGTATTAAAAGGTTTATTTAATTCTTATTTTATTATTAACTTGACGCATTGAATTTTGAAGAGGAAAAATGCGAATATTTAGAAAAAGTATTGAGATATGGTAACATAAAATGTATTTTATTGATTTAAGTTGAGTAGGACTTATTCTTCAGGTGAAAGAATAAAGAAGAAGTATATAGGATGACATTGTCTTCCCTAAAAGAAGAATTTTAATAATTATTAAGAACAATAGAAATTCTTAATATATAGTTACTTCTTGGATGGAAATTGATTAAGAGACTGCTTATGTTTTGTATATGTGTTTATGTAATCAATTAGAAATCCCACAAAATTGTATTAACTATACATCGTATAATGTATAGGAGTATGCTAAAAGAAGCTTTATAGGATGTCTCAAATTTGTAGCGAGTGATTAAAATAATGTAGAGGATAATTCCAATGAGAATAATATTTCCAGTTTATTATTATAATAAAGGAATAATGACTCTTGACTTTTGGCAAGAAGCACAAAGGATTTTATAATAGAAATTTATATTGATTCTATTGACTACATATATGGTCACTATTAACTTTGTATGATAAATAGAAGAGTCAAGGTTGAGTCAATATAGATTTTCCATAAGTTTCAAGTGAAGAGAAATGTATACAAATATCTATAGATATGTATAATAATGATGTAGTTGAAGTTTAGTACTACTAAGGTTGACTTAGACCAGAAGCTAATTATATACACAATTCATAACCAAATTCTGTTTGGTACACATTGATGAGGCTCATCAATAGGTAAACTATATGGGTCACAATGCCACTCTTAAGCTTATTAAATTGTCTTTTCTCACATTTATTTACAAGTTTTATTATATTTTGTTTAGTGAGAAGAGTTAAAGTAAGTTATTATGTCATATGGCCTAATGTGTGTTAAATGCAGGAAATTGGAGCAGTTTTGAGTTGACTTGAGTGCAGGGACTCGGAGTAGGCAAGCAAGAGAGATTCTAGGAAGTTGTTTCCCTCCTTAACTCCTCAAATTAGTGAAATATTCTCCCCCTCTATTCCATCATCTCAGTGTCACTGGTAGCCAAGCAAGGCGAGTTCATTGGCAGCCAAGCTAGTGTTAGTCAAGGAAAATTTATTCTCGAGTTAGGGAGTCAAGTATCTCTATTTTCTAGGGAGATATTGGTAGCTCCAGTTTTTTATAAATAAGCAAGCTAAGGGACTCATTAGGATTCAAATTTTTATTATAGCCAAGAGGCCATTAAGCTGAAACACATTTGACTATTATTGTTATGATGTATTAGACACTTTTATGATAATGAGAAATTATGTTTTGATCAAGCACTATGTTGAATCAGAGGGTTGAAGCTCTTGGGTTAGGGCCCAACCCTAACAACAGAAGTTCATCTCTTTTGTTTATGTATTATTATCTTAGAATGTTGATTAACTGCTCAAGTTATTTATGTTTCTGTTTAGCTTAGAAAGTTGATTAAGTTCTTGCTTATCCATACTTTCATTAGCTTAAAAGAGTATATTAGTGTTGCAGTCTAGTGAAGGAGAATATACCAAAAAAGCTTGTGAAAGTGACCTCTATGGGATCATGATTAGGGGACACCACTCTCACAACCCAAAAACAGAGTTTGTCTTATGTTCATTGCATAGATTAAGTTTCATTCTTAGCTAGATAATTGTTTATGATTTCCTGGAAATATTTGTAGTGGTTAACTTGCTTCTTAAGAATGTTATAGCTTAGAAGGTAACCCATTTCACAGATCTAGTCCTTAACAATAGTTAGATCATATTTTCTATATACAACTCATCTTTTCCATGTTGAAATGAAATAATTTGTAAATGAAAAAAGAGACAAGTTTTATTGCAGGGATTGTTGATCTGCAGGAAGGGACTCCTCCAACCAACTCCACCTAGGTATTCTCCACCTTTTGTTGATACATACCAAGCCATCTTCATGACCTTCGTTTTCCAACCACTGTGAGCAAGTTGTCGTAGGCAAATTTGACCTTCTTGGAGTGTTAGGCTTGGCCTTGGGTGATGCTCACCTCCCGTACACCTTCCACAACTTTCATGCACCTTTCCAACACTTCATCCCACCATTCTTGTCCTCCAAAACCTCTCAGCCCACTTTATGTAGCAATTCGGGACATCTTGTGGCAGTTTCCTGTAGAAAACCTGTAGGCAGTTGTTTTGACCCTGTTTGACCTGCAATGATAGTCTAGCCTAGTTTAGGAGTAGGTTAACCCCTCAACTTGGACTCCATGACCAGAAGTGACACCTAGACCAGTCCTTTCACTCCTTTTTGTTATGAATTTAAAATTTAAAAAAAAATGATAATATAATAATATTTAAATATTATTCAATTGATTAAAATATATCACATTAACAAATATTAACTGAACCTAGTTAAATCAAAGAGAGAGACATGTCCCTTGGAACTCAAGTCTCTTCGATTTAAACCTAAGTTTTATTTAATAATTGTTTAATTGATTTATTTAATGTTATTATTTAATTAATTTAATAATATTTAAATATTAGTTTTTAATGAATTTTAAATTCATAACATTGCCTTCCCCTTAAAAATGCTTTGTCCTCAAAGCATGGGTAACGTCGGGTGTTGCTGAAGGAAATGTTCTGACTCCCAAGACGAATCTTCCTCTAGTAATTTCTTCCATTTGATGACGTACTCCTTTATTTTCTTGGACCATAATGCCTTCTCTCTGGTAGTGAGTATGCTTTCAAGTTCTAAGATGATCCTCCCTTCTTCATTGGTCTCTGGTATCTCTGTTTGGGCTATTTGTTTTTTCCCCAATACTTTCTTAAGATTTGATACATGGAAGGTATTATGGATTCGACACTTATCTGGCAACTTCAATTCATAGGCTACACTACTTATTTTTTATTATTATATGGTACAACCCATAATATTTAGGTCATAGTTTATTTTTCCCTTTCCATTTTAATGATAATTGCTTATAAGTTTGGAGTCTGACAAAGACTCAATCCCCTTCTTCAAACTCTCTTTCAGTGTGATGTTGATCAACCTGTTGTTTCATTCTATTACGTGCCATCGTTAGATTCTCCTTTAATAAGTTAATGATTCTTTGGTTTTCTTTTAAGTGGTTTTTGACGGCTATAACCCTAGAATCAAGTAGTGCAAAGTCCTTCCATCTGGGTGGTTCATAACCATAGAGAGCTTGGAAGGGTGTCATTTTAGCTGATGTATGATAGGTGGTGTTATTCTACCACTCCGCCAGGTGTAGCCACCGAGTCCACTTATTTTTTTTATCAACGACGAAGCAATGAAGATATGTTTCCAAGCATTTTTTCATGACCTTAGTTTGACCATCTATCTAGGGGTGATAAGCTGAAATCATGTTGAGGTATATTCCTACCTGGTGGCAGAATTCCTTCCAAAATTACCTTTGAACTTTGTGTCTCTATCACTTACTATAACTTTGGAAACCCATGTAGTTTGTATATGTTTTAACAAAACATTTCCGCAATTTGCTTAGTGGTGTCAGTTTTTTTTTTTATGGCCACAAAATGGGAATATTTAGTGAGTCTGTCAACTATGACAAATATATTATCCTTACCATCATATGCAGGTAGTCCTTCAATGAAGTCCATTGAAATTTCTTCCCATTTCTGATTTGGAATGTGTAGCGGGTATAACAACCCTGGGGTTGGTATATTTTCACTCTTATTCCTTTGACACACATCACATTCTAGAACATATTTCTCAATTTCCTTGCTCATGCCCTTCCAATAGAATGATTGTCGGATGTTGTAGTAAGTCTTGAAGAATCCAACATGTCCGGCCGCAGGCGAATTGTGAGATTCTCTTAAAATCTTCATCTTAAATTTGGATGTTGGTGTTAGGTAAATTCTACCTTTGTACCATATTATGTCATTCTTCCACTCGAAATTGGTATATTTATTGATGTTTTTAATTATAAAGTCACAATCTACATCCTTGGCATATTTGGCTTGTATTTCGTCCAGTGACTCCGGAACAACTATTATGGCGGCACATGTTGTGTTGTCGTCATCCTTACGTGAGAGAAGTAAGTTAGTAGACAAGATCAAATGGCCAAAGGTATTTCATATTTAAAAGGTGTGATAAGTCAACATTTTGGGAAGAATAATCCATTCTCAGCCACATAGAGTCCCAAGACTCCGGAAGATGAAAAATCTCCAAATCATGAGTTCTTGCACGAAAAGACGTGAGTACCGAAACTACACTTCGAAGGAAGTCTATACTACACAAAGCCCCCCCAAAAAAACCATCTTAAAAATAAAAACGAATTACCTAAGTATGACGGTAAGAACCATAAAGGTGCCATTGTATGGGTAAATAAGATGGACGCCAGTTTTTAGCAAACCCATCACTCTGCGAACAAGAAAAAGTCATGACTACATCCAACTACCTAGAGGCAGAAGCATATGATTGGTTCCTGTGGTGGTCTTCTAAATGTACAAGTTGTTCGTTCAACTAGAAAAAAAATTAAAATGCCCTGCTTAAAGATTTCATGACAAGGAAGAGAATGATGTATGAGAGATTCATTCACCTCAAACAAAAAGGATCAGTGAGTGAATACACTCATGAATGGGAAGAGTTAGCAATAAGGCAAAGAGGATTTTCAGATGAAGATCTATTAAAAATGTATCGTTGTGGTCTTAAATATTATATTAGGGAAGAGTTAAAATTACATAAACCCAAAACTATTGAGGATGCCAGACACACAACTATATTAACGAATGGAAATATAAACTCCATAAGGCACCATATGCCAGTAACGAGAAAAAAAACTACTACTCCAAGGGAAAAGTCAGGTAAACCATCATTAGAGAACCCTAGCAAGTACGTTTTTCCACCAATGCGCAATGAAGGGAAATAACAGTCTAATGTTGAAAGGAAAAACGATGGAAAATGTTGGAAATGCGGAGACAAGTATTACACAGGACATAAGTGCGCAACATAAAAAATTTACAATTGCGAAGTAGAACAAGAAGAAGAATCTTCAGAAGACAACTCTTACGAAGAGAGCAATGAAGAAAATCTAAACCCTAATCCAGAACCAGAAGAGGATATGCCACGAATTTCTCTGGTATCCATCACAGGGATAGCTCAACCACAAACATTAAAGCTTAAAGGTCACATTAAGAAGCAAAATGTTATCTTTCTAATAGACTCAGGGAGTATATACAACTTTGTAGATGTCAATGTTGCAAAAAAACTAAACATTTTTGCTCACCCTATAGCAGATTTAAAAGTTATGGTAGCAGATGGATAATGAATAGATGGAGTAGGAAAGTGCCATAAAGTTAAATTGAAACTAAGCGAATATGAAATGGAGTCCATATTTTATACAATCCC
>APFE031092124.1:114250-242126 GCA_000404065.3 Pinus taeda | reverse complement strand
TCTTAGAATAAAATCTGCTATTTAGATTTAAATCTTGCTTTGTTATTTAGATTGCTTTTGATGATTAAAAAGGATTTTTATGTTCAGATTAAGTTGATAGGTTATTAACAGGGAAGAGCTTCAGAAAAAGGCCATCAAGCACCTTTGATTTCACCTCTCCCTCAGTGGGATCAGGAGCTGGGATCAAGGTGACCTTGCTGCCAACAAAAACACAGTCTTTGCTTTGCCATGCAATCATTAGTGTTCGATTTTTATTTGCAGAAGTTGGTTACATGTCCAAAGTCTTGATTTCTTAGTTTGCATATAATTTCACATTATTTCGTTGCAAATAAACTGTTGTTCATTTTCCTTGTTGTTATTTAGGTCAAATTAGGTCAAGATAGCTAGATATTGGGTTTGCATAGTTTTTGTTTGGTCAGTTTTAGAAAATTGTGTGCAGATCACCTATATTACCTCTCTATATACCTTTCCTCCATCAGATAATCTACTCCAACCCTTAATCCATGATTCCTACCCTTCATTTGCCATAGTTTTCCCACCTTGCCGTAATTTCTACATTCGTGTGCGCCATCGCTTCCTCCATCCTTGAACCAAATCCAATCGCTCCTTAGCCTCATTTGCCAGGTCCTAAACCCCTTAACATCATTATTCAACCTCCATTTCCACTTTCCCACCATTTTTCCTCCATCAACCCTCCAAAATCCACTTTTCGGAACATCCTGTAGAAAATTACAGAACATCCTGTAGAACCCCTACAGACTTCCTGTAGAAGCTCACGAATGAGGTTTCTTGATAGCCAAACTCTGTAAAACTCTTAGGAACAGTGTTGGGGACCCCTTAGGACCTCTTCTAACCTTCCCAACCTCCTGCAAGCATTTCCTTCCGCCGATCCACCTCTGCATAGTAAAAAACAGTAAAAGCACATACATAATAATCCTACAAAGTCATTCAAAAATACAAAAAGATGTTTTCTTCAGATTTCATTATAAAAGTAGCTTAGACACATGCATTTTACCTTCTAAATTCAATGGCATCTCATTCAGTAGCTTACATCTTCCTACTTGCATCAGTAGGACTAGCTGGTAGAATTAGGGTTTGCTAGGGTTTGCATTTCTTTTTGGCTTTCAGTTTCTTTCCACAAGTAGATTAGCTTCCTTTGAGTTAGCTTTCATCCATCAGTTAAAAAGCTTCTTCTAAGAGCTCATAGAAGTTGGCTTAAGCTCCTAGAGTACTTGTGCCAGCTAACCAAGTAACAGCTGCAGCAAGAGCTAGTACTTGTGCATACAGCACCGTCGCTTCCAAGTTTGCTACGAACTACCGAGTTGATAAAATTAAAGAAGGGAGTTCCAGGAGTTGCATCATTATTGCTGCAATACTGGGGCCCACCAGTTGACAACATCAACATTCTACATAAACATTCAAATGCACGCAAGGAAATCAAGTTAATGCAACTACAAACTCATGCATTTCAAAAGACTGCATCAACATTCAACAACAATTGATCATTTTGTAACCTACAAAATCATAATTTTTAAGTCAGCTTGTAATCAAATTCAAATTAAGTTGAGTTGTAAGGGTGCATTCTCTATTGAACCTGACATCCTAACTTTGAATTGATAGGGAATCAATTACACAAAGTGAATCCATTGTTTTTAACTCAGTCATTCAAATCATTGTAATTGTTTCTTTTGGGTGCATTTTCGATAGTATTTGACACCCTTCTTTTGATCAATCAAGTGAGTGAGTTCAAGCAAGTGAAAAATTCACAACATCAAGTGAGCCTAAAACTGATTGAAGTAACCATCAAGCTAGTGCAAAAGCAAGAAAGTGTGAGTTCAAACAATCAATTGTTAACACAAGTTCAAGCAAGTGTGCAACAATCACCCAAGCATCAAGCGAGCGAGTTCTAAAAATACAACAAGTATTAAAAGAAAGCGAGTGTGAGTTCCAGAAATTTCACATGGTGAAAAGTATTCAGTTGTTAAAAATTCTTAATAATTTGATCCTCTCAACTGCTGAAGACATGCTGCAAATTAGCAAAGCCACTCTTGTTGATATTTCAATGAATCTATAGTAAGCACATGAAACAATTGAGTTCCTTCAACTGGAGTTGCAACTTCAAATAGTTGAGTTGCAACAGAAGAGTGATGCTTCCAAGTCTTTCGACTATATAGATGAAGATAAATACGTTGATTCCAAGTCACTCATCCAAACAACTTCAAGTGTAGAAGTTGTCCATGGTCAAATTGAACTTGCTTCTTCGAAGCCAATCATCAATCCACATGAAGAACTCCAAAGTAACCAAAATCGATAAGGATTAAGATATGAAAAATATGAAAACAACTTACATATCCCAGATTATTCAAAGCCGATCAAGTTCATCAATGCATGATTTCTTGATCAAGTAACATCAACAAACCATAAGAAAGTTGAAGACAAACACATATGCAAACATTGTCAATGAAAAGGTGACATAGAAGATCACTGTTTTGATCTCCATCCTTTTCACCATTGTGGAAACATAATCACTCATCAGAGAAATGTTGGAAACAACAACAACCTGCCAGATTAAGGATCAATTATGCATGGATTGATCCTTGGGAATGGTATTCAACAGAAAAAGGATTGTATAATTTATACAACGGGATCCAATCTCACTTATTTCAAGAAACAGTCAATTGAATATGGTACTCTCATGCACCTAAAAGTGGGATTACAACAATAAAATTCTACTACACCTGAAGTGGGGGAGTTCAGAATTCAAAAATCAAATGCAAATGATTGTTTCTCCTTTTAGGTGACAAAGGGGGGAATTGAGGGTGGTTGTCAGGTTAAAAGTATCGACAACATCAACAAAAGCAGCCAATGGGCATCTCAAATCAGCCAATGGACATCATCAACATTTTGTCAGTTGACAAGCAATTGAGATGTTGATTGAAAGCAAAGGACAAATGGATCCTTTTGTAGCTTGGCATGTGATGAAGTTGTCAAGAAACTTTCAGAGATGGATCAAAATTGTAGTTGATTCATGTTCTCTTCAGATTGGAGTTTTTTCAACATCCAACTTTGGTGGTTTTTCAAGCAGCATTTTTTAGGATCAATAGTTTTAGCATGAGAACTTGGAAAAAGGTAACTGATTCTTGTTTTCGACTTATCATTGAGGGGGGGAATATTAGTCTCACTCTAATGTTATAAAAAACAATTCTAACTTCAAAATAATTAAATTAATTAAAATCAAGAAAGTTGGATTTAATCCTACCTTTCTAGATTGAGTTTGTTCCGCATGGTTAGGAGTCAAGTTAAGCCTAGTTGGTTGAGATATTCTCTCCAACCAGTTAGGCTCCTAGATTAGTGTTTGGTTGAGAGATTTACTCAACCATAATGTCCAAGATAGACGCACTATCTTGAGACCAATTCTCCTCATGTATTTATTTGTACTATTATCATTATTTATACATTGCATTACAATGAGAATGTGAGGAATATGCTAAAGCTCAGGCATTTTCCGCCATGTCTGGTTTGTGTATATTTCTATTGCTTATTTTATTAATGTTTTATTAGTTGATTGAATTCCTTCAACAAAAATAGTGAAATCTATTCCTACATAATAAAAACACAACAAATATATCACAATAAATTTTATAGCAACAAACTCAATAGAGTAAAATTACATCTATTTATTAATATAGTCTAAAATTACATGGTAAACATCCCTTTAAGATACAAATTGATTTCTAAGAACCGGTCACAATTTGACCTATTTATTATGTAGCCATGAAATTACATGTTAAACATCCTTTAAGGTACAAATTGATTTCTAAGAACCTCACACAATTTTGTTGGGAACAAAAGATGAAAACCATAAAATATCCCTTACAAACTATTGGTTATGAGTATTTCGGAGAAAAATGATTGAGCTAATTCAAACTCCCCTCTTGATGCCACAACCAAACAATTATTGGATACGTTTTCTCAGAGAAATAACATTCAGATTGAGAAATAAAATCAAGCTTACATGACCCAAAAAACCCCCTAATTTGGGTTGATCATCTAATATATTCAACCTTCCATGATCTTCACGAAATGCTAATGGATAAATCAACTTGGCACAACCTTCTGAATGTTGATACATTGATAAATTTGATTGTCCATGGCTTCCAAAAACAACTAATAGCTAAATTGATTCTCACAAGAGAAAATCATTGTAATTAAGTAGACATAAGGGGTCATGTATTTTAAGGAAGTTGGATTCCTAAGTGATGAATTAATGTAATATTAGGCTTTTGAGTGCATAAAATAGGAATTAATTAGATAATGAGAGGGAGTTGTAAATGCTCTCGAATTAAAGGAGAACATGAGTGGTGAATAATGACAAGACTTAGAAGTAAATTATGACTCTTAAAATAGTTCCATGATTTGAGGAACTAGAAAGAGTACTTAGGAATTAATTGAAGTAGAAGTGGACATAGAGGATTTAGGAGTCAGTTCAATAGATTTAGGAATCGAACCGGAACTAGTTCAATGAACCTTGCTAGTATAAATGTAAGCCTATGGGTATAGTAGAAAATAGGAGGCCGCTAATATTGAATAACGGGCCTGTGCGTGACTTAGAGTCTCGAACGTAATCATTTGCTTATACTTATATATATACAGAGTTTATTCTTGACTGTGTCAGTGTGTGGAAGGAGTATTTCATGAATGAATTACTTGTGAATTTGTAGGTTTTGTAACAGGGTTGCAGGCAGAATTTTGAAAGACACAAAGAGGGAGCAGAATGATTCAAAGGAATCATAAATGGGTCATTGAATCCAGTTGAGAAACAAAGTAAGCTTTGTAGAGACTGTGATGTGAAGAATTCAGAAAGATTAAGCTCAAGAGGAGATGAGCGACGGAAGAGTGAAAAGTCAAACCCTTGGAGGAAAAGGCCGCAACCACAGCAAACACTGAGAAATAGTGTAAAAGCCAAGTAAAAAGGGGTGAACGGAGAAGCGAAGTGTTAATACACAACAACCGTTGGATCTTATAGATCAATAGTCCAGATCATTTCACATGAGATAATGTTGAAATATCGCATCGGTGAACTTTAAATGAAGGAATGTGGGTTTATAACTTTAAGTGGATTTCGGGTGGAAGGAAACCCGTAAGCGATTTTTACCATTTGGCTCTGATTCCACTAATCAGAGGACACGTAAAAGTGGAGGAGTGGGGGGAACCACTTTATTAGGTGGTTAAACCCCATACTTGTTGGCTACCCGAAATCATCATGAACCGTTGGATCTAATAAATGTAAATCAACGGCGGAGAATTAATATGCCAATTGTTGATCGGATCGAAGAAGGGTGAATGAAAGTGATAGTGGAATAATGAAGGGCCGATATGCGACATCGCGATATTGCCCATAGGCCAATCGAAGATCGGCGAAGGGATGATGCAGTGTTGTGGAAAGGATTGGAAGAGTGCAGACCCACTGATACTTTATGAACGACTGTGTAATTTTTTGAAATCCGATATCATGTTATCGCATATCAGATGCAATAAAGACTTTGTTAACAAAACTCGCAAAGGAGACCCTATTGCGATCAGCAAAAAGGTAAACCTTGGTATATGTGTGGAGGTCATACCAAGGCAGAAAAAGGTAAGTTTATGAATGTTTTGTGGTTATTTCCTTTGCAAAAGGTTTGTAAAGGAAAGTAGTGGCGATGGGAGAATTTACGTTTTAATATATGTAACCAATGGTTAAAAAAGGGAAAGGTTATATATATGTGGTTAAAGGATTTTATAAAGGTTGTGAAGAGGTTTTAAGTCCCGATAGGAAGAATTAATGAAGGGGTTTAATAAAGTCTTATATGAAGGCTCGAGGGTTGATTAAAATCCCAATAGAAGGTTTAAGCGGGGTGATTGAGTTCCGATATAAAGGAACTGATGAATAGGGCCTTAACCATGGATGGTTGAAGATTTGACTCCTTTGAGAGTTAAATACCTGGGACAATTGTTTGGATGCATTTTACATGCATACTGTGGGTGTAAGCGGGGGTAACCCTGCCATCATTTATCAATACCATGTGCCCAATAAACCATAATTCACTTCATGTGGCATATTTTTAATTAATCAATTTAATTAAAAGTGGAAAAATACACAACTACTTAGGAGATAAATCTTAAGCTTTGACTTCTCTATAACTCGTAAACAATTCCTACTTAATCAATTTAATTAAAAGGGAGAAAAAGACATAACTACTTTGAAGATAGATCTCAGGCTTTGATTTCTCTATAACTCATAGATAGTTCCTACTACCTCATCGCATGAAGAAGAACCACATGATAAAATTTGAAGAGATTTCTCAATGTGATTTCCATTTGACATTTAGTCACTCTACTCTTTTTTGTCTAACTGACTCTTTACCTTCCATGAGTAGCACAATAGGAATTCAAAAATGGGGATGTTATAAAAGGAATTCATTTCCTGGAAGGCTAAATTCTACCCAACCTAGTCATAAAAAACAAGTGCATCCTTCATGTAGAAAAAAAAAAGCATGCAAACTTCCTCATATAAAGTTCGTAAGTACTTTGGCTCAACTGTGTCATCCACTATGAAGAAACACAACTTACATGCAATCAATAACAAAGAAATATTTCTACGACAATCACCAAGATGGATATTTTGATTTGAGATCTAGTGGTTCACTAAACATAATTCTTCACCCATTATTCTCGAGGAGTTGGAGTATAGACAGTTCCTTTTACCTCATCACTTGAAGAAGGACCACATGAGAAAATCTGAACAGATTTCTCAATGTGATTGCCATTCAATCACTTTGATCTTTTTTGTTTAACTGAATCTTTGCCTATGCCCTTAAGTTCAATAACTCAGAAACACTAGACAAAAGACACTTACCTATTTCAATCATTTGAATGAAAATTGTCATTCTGAAGGGTCTATTGGAGAGGAATCTATTATTTAAAAGATTAGGAAAAAAAATTCTTTCAAAACCAAAATGTATTATCACTAGGGAAGTGAGTTCTCAAATTTAAAAGTTTCTACCATTCTTCTCACTAGAAAATTTGATTATTACTCTTTTATGATGGGAAAATAAACGATTTTTGAAGTATGCCAGTAAAGAAACAAAATTGCAAAAAAAAAATATTCTTTCTTGTATGCTACCCTTTCCTGCAAAATTGCATAAAACTTTTACTTCTTTTATGCTACTCTTTCCTATACTACCTTACAATGTTTCATTTACAATATGTGGTACAATTGCTAGTTATATTCCTTATATTCACAATTTTCTATATTGTAATCATTATGTACATAATTCAATTTATGGTAAATTAATAAATATTTATATCTATTTTTTTAAATCATTATCCATATTTATATCTTTAATAATGAATGGAATTTGGTGTAAAGAATCTTCAATTTTAATATGTAAAAAGAATTCTTGTCTTCAAAACTTAAATGCAAATATTAAATACTATATCCTCTCTCACTTTTCTATTACGATGAAACGGTTAACTAAAGAGAATAATATAAGTATTAAAATTGAATTTACAAATTACATTTGAAATCAACCTCAATTGAATACAAGGAGAGATAAATTTCAAAACTTCATCCTACTTACTTACACAACTACACATAGTTCAAGAAATAACTTGCTTGCGCTTCTAGGAAGTCATTTCTTGGAAGGGTGAAGTCTACCCAATCTAGTGATAAAAACCAAATGCATTTTTCATGTAGAACAAAATAAACATGCAGATTTTCTCATATAAATGTCTTGAGTACTTTAGCCCAAATCTCTTATTTATTATGGAAAAATGCCACTTACATGCAAGTTTCATAACAAAGAAATTGTTTCATAATAATTACCAAGCTGGATATTTTAATTTGAGATCTAGTAGTTCACTAAACATAATTCTCTACACCTTATTTTGGAGGAGTTAGAGTATGGACAGTCCCTACTACCTCATCACTTAAAAAAGGTCCACATGAAAAAATATGAAAAGATTCGTCAATATAATTGCCATTTAACATCCAATCACTTTACTCTTTCTTTATCTAACAAACTCTTTACCTATACCGTTAAGTTCAATAATTCAAAAAACACTAACCATAAAACACTTACCTATTTCAAATTACTATATATTTCTTTTAAATCCTAAATTTATTTAACATTAAAACACATTTAAAAAAATAAAAAATCACAATATAATCCAAAATTTTCACCAATACTACCTCTTTTAATTAAATAAAAAATTACATCCTTCTTATAATAAAGAACATTTAGCCATCCATTAATAACGATAACCAAAACACTGCTAAAAAAAACACTTACCTATTTCAAATTACCACCCCATACATATATATATATATATAAATCTTAAATTTATTTAATATTAAAACACATTAAAAAAAAATCACAATGTAATCCAAATTTTTCACAAAATACTACATCTTTTAATTAAAAAGAAAAGATTACATCCATCTTATAATAAATAAAATTTACCCATCAATCAATAACGATAACCAAAAACCGATGACCAAAAACCAAAAACACTGTTCTCTTAATTAAACAAAAACTTACATGCATTTTATTAAAAAAATACATTATCAGTCAATAACACTAGCAAATATCGAGGACAATTTTCGCTTCAAATAACCACTCGGAATAGCTCACACCTGAGAAATAAAACGATATAAAAGCGCCACAAAAATGAAGCGTAATATAAAGCCCATTAAACAAATATTAAAAAAGCAATATTACACTGCTACTTATACCCTGGACAGGACTTTCGTCATTGGTTTGATGTGCGGGTTCAATTTCAGCGTTTTCACCTAGTTCACCAATTTCTCTTCGTCCGGAGTGTGTGCCCATTTCGTGTACTTGTCCTATTAAAAACACTGAAGACTCTTAGAATGGGCTTGTTTATTATATTGCAAAGCATATATATTTATACAAAACTCAATATAGCGATTCATTCACGGTTATTTATTATTTATTTAAATTGGTTGGCTATACTCATTCTACCCAGACTAATATTGATGATTCCTGATTATCGTTGTCATACTATCGAGTGTGATTAATGGTCTACCACCTCTTCTTATTCACCCCGATTTAAATTTTAACTTTCTTTCTCATCTAAGTTTCAACTAGGCTTACAACAAAACATTTCATTTTTGCCTTCTTGCTAAAGGCTCTATACTTGTTCTTTTTCCTTAGCTGGTGTAGTTTCATCTTCATCTTTAGCACTTTCCTTATGAGCTTCCTCTACTCCTTGCTTACATACTTAACATCAGCAACTTTTTCCTGATTAGGATGCAATGCAAGATCCCGAACAAGGTAACCTAATTCATGTTCTCCCCACTTCCCATGAGGAGCCACCAAAATGCACCCATCTTCAAACACGACTTCGCTCCGAACAACATCCATGGTAGTATCCTCCATAGTGACAGAAATCATAGAAACGGAACCAATCACATTACTAGTAATTGGGTTCGAGGACAAACAAGTTTTACTTTCTTGTAGAATAGACTCCACCTCTTAATATTTATGTTCATCAATAAAATCATTGTGTTGATCTAATAGTTCTTGTGGCTCAAAAATACTACCGAAATAAAATATATTACCGGGCCCAAAAATACTTCCAAATGAACTTTCCAAAAGGCATCATCAAAAGCACTGCAAGACCCAAAAATGTTGCCAAAAGGGTCCCTCAGAAAATGATCATCGAAAAGGTCATTGTCCATAAAGTCCAAAAAAATAGACATATCCGCTGAGCTCCACTTTACCTCTGCCACACAGAAAACAATGCAGCAAATACCATACGTTGGAGTTCTAACAACGATCCCAGACAACTCTTAGCTTCCAACCTCACAACCCTCAACACATGTTCACACAACCACGCTGCACCTCTTGCAACGACCTTCCCGCACCGAACAACTCTCACATATTAGCCGTGCAACGACCTTCCCGCACCGAACAACCCCAGATATTAGCCAACAATAGGGCACACTGTCTCACAACTCAAAATAGCCCACACTCGGCTGTTCTCACCACTCAGCAGAAATAAAAAAATCACCAGCAAAGATTATGGAGAGCAGGCACAACATAGCAACACTGCAAAGATCTCACACAACAATTCCTTCATGCCGTTTTAGGGTTCTTGCATGATCGTTCAGCGAGAGCACAACAATTGGCCTCACGCAGCTAATACCACTCGGCCTCTCTTCACAGCGAGTGCTGTCTCCTCAAGCTCACTTGAGCTCTGATCTCCTCACCCAGCGACAGCTTTCACCGGATCCACACCCAAAGCTTATTTCACGTTCTCAAGCTTGAGCTTGCACCAAGCCTCTTCCCAGCAGCCACACCATAACGCAGCACACTGCGCTCTTCAGGCCCCCGAGCCCTCACAAACGACCCTCACTGGCTGGCCAGTTTCCTCAAGTGCACTCGGCTCAGCTAAACACAATCTCTTCATGCAAGCACCCTCTTCAAACAGTTTCACAGTGCTGCTCAAATCCACATGTACCTCACAGTGCCACTCACATAGACAAATTGCACAACCTCTTGGGGACTACGCTCTCATAGACTGCACTCTCCACCGCAGCAAACAACTCCAGGCTTTGACCGACCTCACAACCTAGAATGGGCCTTTGTTGCTGCCGCCTAAACACTAAGCCGAAACCCTCGGACCCTGAACACCGATACCATATCAGAAACACTGAAGACTCATGAAATGCGCTTGTTTATTACATTACAAAGTACATACATTTATACAAAACCCACTATGGCGATTCACCTGCTGTTATTATTATTTAACTAAATCCACCGACTTAGCCGTTTTACGCCGACTGACATTGATAACTCGCCGACTATCGCCGTCATACCATCAACCGTGATTAATGGTCTAACATGTCCACCAATGCAGTAGCCACATTTATCATGCAAGCAACAATAAGGTTGTTAATGACCTTCCTAATTCCATCTTTAGTAAAACTGCTTGCGCTGCAAACGATACTGCTGCATAATTTATACAACGTGATCGTTGCCGCTAACTTTCCCAATCAGTCGGAGTGGATTCCTCGTGACAAAACCGTTGTTGAATCCTGTTTTTTTTGGAATTGAATAAATCTGGAACGGATGGTCGCGAAATATAGGCACATCCATCCTCACACTGACCTAAAAGAAATGAAAATAAAAAATTTATTGATGGAAGCACATCAGCATAAATATTTTAATCAAGAAGCAAGGTGGCACTTGAAAGTTCTCTCTGCTGCCTTATGAACCCACTGTGAACTGGACGATTGCTTTCTTTAGTTTTCCACAGTTTACCCACGAACCCACTGTGAACTGGACGATTGCTTTGTTTAGTTTTCCGCAGTTTACCCTCGGCATAGACAGAGGTGGAGGTAATAGATGCAGTAGATATGCCATCCTAGGCATCAGAGGTTAGCTAGTTTCAGCCGTTCCAGAACAATTTCACAACGAGTGAGTTGGGATTCATCGTTCAACTATCCATACTTCACAGTTTAAGTTATTCAAGCTATGATCCAACGATTAAAGGCTTTTCAATCTTCTAATATTAAATCTGCAATAGTTTAATATTAAATCTGAAGATGCAAAATGGTGCGAAGTGGCAGAGAGGTTAGTCTTTCTCAAAAGGAATCCACGGTATAATTAATAAATAATTATTAAATTAATGTTACTATTTGTTTTAAAATGAGACTAAGTAATTTTTTTTTTAATGATTAATAAAAACAATCTCCAATCTAAATTGTAATATCTAATTTAAAATTAAATATTTATTTTTAATAAATTTCCCAATTAAATATTTATTTTTAATTAATTTTAAAACAAATATAATTAAAAATTTATTAGTAATCTCTCATTTAATGTTAGGTTGATAATTGCTTCACAATTTCTTTTACCATAATACTATGATTTTTTACTAATCTTTTATTAAATGCGAAAACAATGAAGTCTTTTTCTTTCGAAATGCTTTCCAATTTTCTTAAATACTAATCTTTTATTAAATGCGAAAACAATGAAGTCTTTTTCTTTCGAAATGCTTTCCAATTTTCTTAAAGAGGAAAATGAAAAACACAGACCATCAATGATTATCAATGATCTTGCATAGACATGCATCCATATAATTGCGTGACTATAGTTGTAAAGCATCTCATGACCTGCTGGCTATCCTTATCCAAATTCCAAAATTGCAAATTCAGAAATCTGCAATCTAGATAAAGATATTATAGCATATCTTGAAATTTCTGTAAGAGTTTAGGTATTACCGATATTTCTTCACATCTTCTTGTCCCTAATACTTTTTCTACCATTTGCCATTTCTCGTGACATAGCAATGGCGTTATAATTCACACAAAATTTCTATAAAATTCCTAGAGGTTGACCTTCACACCCCTAAACGCCATGTTAGGAAAATTTAAAAAGAAATATGAGCATACAGTGAACATTTTATATACAAAAATACAGAATAACTGAAAAAATTGAATCTGCAATATAAGCCAAAACATTTCACCTAGGTTGTCTGCTCATCTTGAAATGTTGATCAGTGAAGCTATTAGAAACGTTGTCTTTTTGTCCATTATCCAAGTTTAAATAAATCTAATATTAAAGAACATTTTGGACTTAAATATGGTAGTTGTTCTATATTGCTAAGACATTGTTGCTGGCATCTTTATCTTGATTGTCGATCCGTTGAATATTTGGAAATCAGATCGACATGGGCACGGTCAATTATTTGACTGCGCCCATTTATGTCTCATTTACAAATATTCGACGAATGAACAATCAACATAAGCTCAAGGCATTGTAGCCATGCCACACTTCACCGTTACTCTGTAGTAGCTAGTTCAGTCGAGAGGCTTATTCTACAACCTAGTCTGATGTGTAATGTTGTTTGTCCGTCATCAAAATTGAAATTTTCTCATGTGGACCAAAATAAAAAATTTAAAAAATTTAAAATAAAAAAATTAAATAGCTATACAAAAGATTTAAATAATGTTGGCTAATAAAAAATATTGCACTTGAAAAAATTAGATCCCTGTATGCTCATATTAAATCCATATCTAAAATGAATCTATGCTAGTTAGTTGATATGACAAGAAAAAGCAATTGGCAATGGTATTAAAAAATGTAGTAGCTTCTTCCTCCTCAAATGGATCATATCGACCCCTTATTCAACCAAGTTAGCCCATAATTGTCTTCTTGAAGTTCCAACCCACTTCCTCGTCATTGTTCAACATCCTCAAAAACTTCCCCATTTAAAAATAAAATAAAATCCCACTACTGCATTGCCCAAGTTTAAATGTTGCAACGTTTCTCCAATTTTATGGGATCTTAATAGCTGAATTTCTGAGAGCTGAAATTCCTAATCAGATTTTGAGAGTCAAAATTATTTTAAAACCATGAGAGTTAATATTCGGCCATATGTTTTATAATTGACCGAACAAACTGACCAAATGACATGCAAATGTTTTTACATTATCAATGAGAAGCAAAAAAATCTTTGGCATTGTCAAAATAAAACTCCAAATGCCTCTTGAATTTGTGATGCATGAGTACCTAGAATTAAATAATAGAGAGATTTTTAATTAAATGAATAGATGGGAAATATGATGCAGGAAAATCCTAAAGCTAGTAAACAAGTTACAACTACATAGAAACAAGTTAGGTGGTCTTAACTTGCCTATCAGGAAACCAAGTCAGTTGACCACCTAACCGCATGATAAGTCATCTAGTAGCAAATAATAATGAGTATATCTATCCAAGCTATATACGTTTGATTATCATGTCCACATCCATGCTCTATTTTTCTATACATACATACATACATACATACATACATACATACATACATACATACATACATACATACATACATATATATATAATATTATATAAATATATTATATAATATAGACTGTAAACGAAATTAAAAGCTATCTGCATAAAGACTAATAAAAGATAACTGAAAGCAAACATTTTATTCATCATGCACGATAGAGGTAGATGCAACCGAGGCCAGATCTTTAGCATTGGAGCCTAGCGGCTTTGTGTGCGAAAGAAGACAAGGGAAGTGTCCCTCCATATGGCCAAGGCATCCTTCTTGTTTCTGCATATGAAATTCCAGATTCTGAAAAACTTGTTTATAATTTTGGAAATCCTGAACAGTAGTTGCCATGCTCATTGATATTTTTTGCAGGGCCTTGCCCAATAGACTTTTCATCAACCAATATAGATAGAGGGTCTATTTAAATTGATCCAGTCACCCTCTAGTGTGATAAGGATCAAGAACTAGGACTCCTGAGTCCTCCATTTCAACTTCATTCATGCTCTCTTGCCGATTTAGTTCCTCTTTCCATTCTTTTATCAGCCTTTTGATCTCATCGATGGTGCCTTACTTGTATGTTGTGGCCACTTCATTTATCAAGTTAGCCACTTGCTTTCTGCCACGTTGCTTGCCCGAGGAGCTTGGCTCCTCCTCCACCTCAACCAGCTGAGGTCTCTTGCCTCGACCCTTACCTTTGGTTGTTCTACTGATTTCAACACTATCTCGGTGCCTGCCTACCAAATCCTGTGGAAATGGGGAGACTAGCCTCAATGATCTTCATGCCTGAGATTGTTTACCATTATGAGGACCTAATATGAAAACAAAACAAGAAAATTGCCAGAAAATTATATTTTAATTTTTCGTTGCCTGTAGGCTCTACCATTCCATAAAGTCCCCCACCCCTGGTCCAATTTAATAATAATATAATTGAAGGATACCATACCCAGCATGTCCATTACATGCACCCTCGTACAGGTTCCTTTGCTCGAGATGGCGCCACGTCATAACCATTTCCTTACAAATGCTTCGACCTCGGCCTTGGGTATGAGGCCTCAACAGCTAGCCGGCCACAGACCCTATAGCAGGGTCACCAAGCCCACTAATGCTAAGCCCCTCGCCTCCACTGCCAAATTTGTATGACTAATCCCCCAACCTAAGGGACTCAACACCGTCTTAGCAGTACCCTTACCGACGTTGCAACATGAGCTCTGAGCATTTAGCATCAAGAAAAACAACCATCCAAAACTTTGTTTGCCACCCGAATTCCACTCAACCATCCGAGGCTGGCATGTCTAGCACCAGATTCATTCCCAATCCAAGACCCTAGATGATCCCACCCCTCAAGAGCATCCTCACAACTTTTTCAACTCAAGTGTTGGGTGCCTACCCTCAAGGGCCAACCTATCAAAACCTCCATAGAAACCTCAGTAAATACAGTAGGATAGATGATGAAAGTATCAAAAACATTGACATCATCCCAGCTCCCGACACTCGGGTTTACAAGACATGCTGGATTAGCCCCATGCGAGAGAGGAAAAGCCCATAGCGGATTGACACGAGGGAGGTGCCAATGAAGCGGGAGTTATGCCACTAGACTCTTGACGCCATGCACTTCCCCCAGCCTGGCTTATTCCCACCCACTAGCCAATTTCCTCCACACATAACCCAATTATCAAAGCAGACATAAGGAAGCATGACGGAGTGAAAGAAGAACTAGTTTACATACCTGGTAGCCAGCGTTTGGAGCTGATGGAACCTTCATCGCTTCTGAAGTCGCTACTCCACTCTTGTCTCTAGGACCTATGCACCTTCTATCCCCTTATTTCTATCCTTCATAACGATCCAAAAAAATACCAAAATGTCTCTGCCACCTTTCTTTGTAATGGTTATCCTAAACATGCCAAAGGCCACCACACCCATCGCCTCAAGCGTGTAGGGGATGCTGGCATCGTTCCTCTGCATACTCATCATAAAGATGGTCTTAATGGATCCATTTGACAGTGCACACCCTGATCGGCGGGAAATTAATTTATTATTATTATTATTATTATTATTATTATTATTGTGAATTGACAATTTATTAAAGTAATTTAGACCATGTTCAAAATTAATCGGTCATAATCTAGATATACTAAAAATTTGTGATTTAGCAAGAGACTATATTCTATGAGGGTGGTGGAGCTTATTCCTTGAGCCTTATCACAAAGGGGCCAAAAATGTCCTCATAATATTGGAAACAAGGTAAAAAAAAAACATCCCATTATGTCAACCTCTAGATAAACTCACAAAATACCAAATAAAAAATCAAATTATCACTATATCTAAATCCAAATAAGATCCTATGTATAGAATCATGTTTCACTTATCAAAAAAATGTTGGTAGCGTGTCAATTTTTTATTATGTTGATCACTATGCGGCCGGCGATGGTGCTGTCACTTCTACACTCAAAATTTCCCTCTCAAAAGATTTTTGACTAATTATATTAAATTGTAGAGTCAAGGTCCCCAAGCTACTTTCGAATGCGCCGTGCGTCATAAAACCATTTCTACGTTTTATTCTCAATGAAAAATCATTAATACCTTTGACTCCACACTAGTAGGCCACACAAGGAGATGCATAAGCAGTCATGGTATGAAGCATTGGCCTTGGGAACATCTATGTTAAGCTTGATTGTTAATTGAAGTGTTATTAATGAGTAGTGCCCATTGTGAATATATATTTCAGGTGCTTTTAGTATGGATATGAAACTAACGGAGAGAAAAGGGGACTGCAATTATTTGGATTGGGGTCAAAAGCAAAGCATAAAGCATAGTGATATTGCACAACTATTTTTAAGTACTTGTAGATTGAATTTTTTTTTACAAACACATCATGGTGTTTGTTAGGTTAGAGAAATCTATTTATTTAGGAAAGCCCTCAAAATTTTAAAATAATTATCATGATTGATTAATAACAATAGAAGGATAAAATTTATCTGAAAGGTAGTGGGTTTTTTTCCTTTTGAATGTAATTAAAAATAATGTCATATTCCATCGTATTATTGAATTTTTATTGTTTTATTATGTTTTTCTTGCTATATGGTTTTTAAATGTATATATGTTTATATATATTTTAAATTTTTTATAATAATAATAATAATAATATAAAGGTATAATTTATTTTATTTTTATGTTTTTTTAAAGCTCGATAATATGAGATGTATTATAAAATAAGTATTTGATATTTATTTATTTAATTTATATAATTAAATTAATTCGCTATATATAATTCTTGAACTACTTATGTTTTGATAAGAACTCACCCTCTTTGTACATATGAAAATAGGTTAATGGCCCAAGGTCTAGAGGAATTTAGCAGGAGTAAAAGCCTACCTAATTCCAGGTCTCATGGTTTTCCTTGAATAACATTGATGAGTCACCCTGCATTTGCTGATAACTAGTGATGACTTTCCCACTACTAATTTAACAACTGAAGTATAATGAGTACCACATAAAAGAAACAAAACAAACCAAACATACCAAGAACTTAGTAAATCGTAGCTACCACTGCTGAATTACAAAAACAAAAATCAAGAGTCAGATGATTTGCCTCGGCTCAACATCTATATTTATACAAAACTTCATGTTGGTTACAACAATTAAAATATTAGGTTGGGTGGTAGTGTTACCATTTCATTTCTGCAGGTGGTGAGACAGTGATGACTGTTAAATGTTTGATGAGGTAAGGCAGTGCAAGAATGGTGGTGGTGACCTCCGGAAGATGAAGAGCCAAGGCAGTGATGGTGGAAAATGCCTATTCTTGAAATAATTACACTTGCATTCTCCCCCTGAACTATTCCACCCAAAAAGAAAGGTTTCCTATTACATCAAAATGTCATTACATCATACATACTCCTATATTTTCCTTGTGAGTTTCAAACAATTCTTTTCCCAAGGGTTTTGTAAATATGTATGGAAATTGGTCTTATGATCTACATAACTCCATACATATTTCATTATTGCATATTAATTCTCGAATGAAATGATACTTCATATCAATATGTTTACTCTTTTTATGGAAAATATGATTTCTTGATAATGCAATAGAAGATTATTTGTCACAGAAAATATGAATGGCTTATTTATGTTCATGCAATAACTCTTTCAAAATTCTTCTCATCCACACAGTTTGACAAATTGTTGTTGTGGTTGCGACATACTCTGCTTCAACTGATGATAGAGTCATAATGGATTGCTTCACTGATGCCCATGAAACTGCACCTAAACCAAAACTGAACACATACCCAGATGTGTTCTTCCTGTCATTAATATTTCCTACAAAATCACTATATGTATATCCAGTTAGTTTAAAATTTGAGTTATATGTATACAGGATACTATAATTTCTTGTTCAAGCAACATATCGTAAAATCCTTTCTCCAACTAGCCAATGGGTACTCTTTGGAGACAAAATGAATCTATAAATTAAACTTACAACAAACATCATATTGGGCCTTATTGCAGTAAAATACATATGACTTCCAACCAATTATTTAAACAAGGCTGGATCAATATCCAAACCATGATCATCCTTACTAAGTTTTGTACCAATTGCAATTGGGGTTACAACTACCTTACAATTTTCCATCCTTAACCTTTTCAATATATCATTTGCATACGTAGATTGACAAATGAAAATACCATCTTCTGATTGAATTACTTCAATACCAAGAAAATATTTCATTAGGCCTAAATCAGTTATATCAAATTATGTTTTCATGTTTGTCTTAAAATCATCTATTGAGAGATCTCCAGAGAAAATCAAATCATCAACATACAGACACACAATCAAATTTTACCATCCTCATTTACTTTCTATACAAATTTGGCTCACTTGAACTCCTGATGAATTCATTGTTATTCAGATATTCATTAATTCTGCTACACCATACTCGGGGTGCTTGTTTCAATCCATATAATGTTTTCTTTAATTTGTAAACTTTATCTTCTTGACCATCAATTCCATATCCACAAGGTTGTTTAATATAAATCTCTTCTTCCAGAAAACCATTTAAAAATGAAGACTTAATATCCATCTGATATATTTTCCATTTATTTTGTGCAACAATAGCTAATACCATTCTTAGTGTGTCAAGTCTAGCTATAGGTGAAAAAGTTTCATTATAATCAATACCCAGTTGTTGACTGAAATCCTGAGCTACAAGTCTTCATTTATGCTTCTCAATTTCACCTCCAATATTTACTTTAGTTTTGTAAATCCATTTACCACCTATAGTATTTTTACCTTCAGGCAAATTTACAAGTTCTCACCAATTATCTATTTATATAGCATCAATTTATTCATTCATGGCTTTTATGCAAAATTTTCTTTCACAACCTCATCAAAATTTACTGGATCATATGCAAGTAATGCAAAATTTGAAACTTGATCTATTTCATCATTTTTCTTATACAATTCCTTCAAACTTGCAGCCTTCTCACCTTTAATTCTATTCTTTAATGTAGCTATTGTAGGATTAGATTCATTACTTACCTCTGATCATGTTGTTTGTTGTCCACCATAACCTGATGGTTTGCCATGTTTATCATTTCTTGGTGTTCTGAACTGTAATGGACCGACTCTTGGTAATTGGCTTGTTGAAGTGCTTGCAACAGGTGTATATGGAATTGATTTTCCACCTTGTACTTCTTGTTCATCTTCATTATCATCTCCATGAGATAATACAATTCTCTCTGCAACATATTTAATTGTGCTTCCATCCCAAGCTTATTCTTCCTTGAACTCAACATCTCTATTGCTATTATATTTCTTGGTGATGGAATTATAAAGTCTATATGCTTTAGACTTTTGACTATATCCAATAAAGATACATTTCTTACTTCTATCATCTAACTTCTTTCTAAATTATTTAGGAACATGTGCATAAGAAACGCAACCAAAAATTCTTAAATGAGATATATGACAACTCTTACCACTCCAGGCCTCTTCGAGAACTCGATCCTTCACGCTCTTAGTCAAACTTCTGTTAAGAATATAAACAACAAAAGCTACTGCTTCTTGTCAATATTCATTTGGGATATGATTTTCCTCCAACATACTTCGAGTCATATTCATGATATGTTGATTCTTCCTTTCAACTATTCCATTTTTTTGTGGAGTATAACATGTAGTAAATTGCCTGTTGATTCCATGTGGTTGACAAAACTCAATGAAATCTATTAGCATATACTCACCATCTCTATCTGATCTCAAAATGTTAATATGCTTTCCACTTTCCTTTTCAACCATAGCTTTAAATCTTTATATATAATATATATATTTATATATATATCTATATATATATATATATATATTATATATATAATATATATATATATATATATCTATATCTATATCTACTATTATATCTATATTATATATATATATCTATAATATATATATATAGATATAAAATATATATATTATAGATATAGATATCTTAGCACCCGAAAAATAAATTTTAAAATTCTATTCCAATGAAACCAAATACTATATTTGTATTGCGAACATTAAAATAAAACAATGTAATGAAACAAATTAGATTTATTAGGAAAATGCCTACGTAATTGTAACATTGATCACGAAATGAAGACGTATGATGGTAAGAAATGTTTTATTAGAGAAGAGAATCCAATAATCAACCACTAAAAAAATTATTTAGAAAATTATATATACTTTTTTCAGTCAAAAATGCTAATTATATTATCATAGAATAAGTGTCAACAAAATACATCACCACTGTAACCAAATACAATGTCACAGGTTTCAGAGTTAGCACAAGCTTTGCTCTAAACTATAAGAAGCTTGAAGAGAAGCCAAAACATTCAGTGGCTTTGGTTATTGCAGACACAAAAAGAGAAAAATTACATGTCTCACAATTAAAAAAATTATATATACTAAAACAATATAGTATAAAAGAATATTTTTTAGCTCCCTTGTTTTTTAATAGAATGGATATTTTTTATATTCAAAATGTGGGTTTACACTGCCATAATCAATTTTACAAAAAAACAACAAAACTGGCAGCAGTTTAAGTATGTATTTCCAGGTTCCAATTGATCCATATTACTAATTTCTTCCTTGTACATGCCTTAGATACTATTACAAAACATTGATAATTCCCGTAAACTCTAAAAAAAATACCCAATATAAACGCAAAATGATAGAACATAAGACAATCATTGATCGAGTCTAAACTTACCTGCCTCCTCACATTCCTCCTTTTCTTGACCACTTGACCCTACCCCTGCATCTCCTTCTCCTTCTCAAGATTGCAACTCGACAACAACCTCTTTAGGCAGTGCTGTAATGATTTATTGTGCCTCACTAAATATGCTTCCACTTATTCATTCTGAGTTGGAGAGTAGATCAGCTTCCATGCTTTCAAACTTTGCATTGATATGATCTGTGTTCGTTGCTCGATCTTTGCTCAAGAACTCTATGTGATGAGTGATAAGATCCAACCTAACCATAAGTTGCTTGAACAGAAACTCAACGACCTTTTTCCATTGGGCTAAGTCCTCAGGGAGTTTTTGAGGCTGCGACTTCCTTAACTCCATCTCTATATATTTCCAACCCACACTGCTTTCAAACTGGTGCTCTCCACTTACCACAACGTATGGAACTGAAGGGGACTATGACCACTTATAAACACTCATTTCTTCCTTCTCCTCATGCACCTCTATTCATTCCATGATCGCCTGCTGATCCTAGATCTATAGACCCATTAAATTAATATGTTGTCTGATGGATCTTCCAAACCACGTTTATAGCCAATTCACTGATGATTGAGATGTTGGCCATCGTTTCACCATTAAATCACTTGTGCAATTTATAGTCCAAAATCCTTTTTGAAATGGCGGGTTCACTACTCTCTCCATGAACTTAAACATTACCTTATGCAACCGAGCTTATGGAATGATCTTGGGATATGCAGGAGCAATTGAAAACTCACATTCCTTACCCCATCTTTCCTGCCTATGTACCACGGGATCATGCATCATCTAGCCCTCGGCATGCTCAAGGGAAGCATTTATTTCTTTGTGTGACATTGTATTCAGGTATTGGAATGTAGCCTATTTCCCTCCCACATGTCTCACACTCCCCGTTGCCAAAATACACCCCACAATTCGCTATTTCATCGATGACAACATTGTGATGATGCAAGATATGGAACAATTCATGTTTTTCAAAATTTTCCAATTGATTTTCTATTCTTAAAACAAGGGGAGATTTTGGAACCTTTTTTTTTGGCATTAATGGGAATAAAATTCTTTATAGCTAATAAGGAATATCCAACCACTTTTATTTTCTTTATCCCGAGAGAGAGAATTAAATCCAACCCTTTCCACAATGCTAACAATTTTGCTTTATTGTTTGTTGCTTCTCCTAAAGCCCATGCATATTTTATTTCAACTTATTCATCGGGGCAAAAAAATACCTCTCCCACTCATGCCACTCATGCCGCCATTAATATTTCTTAGTTTTTATTTAAAATAATATTTTACTTTATTAATGTTAATTTTATTTAAAAAAAATAATATTAGTTTTTTTTAATAAAAATTTCACTAAATAAAAAATTTATATCTAAAAATATGTTTATATCTATTTATCAAATTTACAAAATTAATTCAAAAAATATATCATTGATTAAACTTAATTATCAATTTAAATTCATAAAACAATAATATTAGATATTGTTTAAGACTTAGTAAATATTTGTTGAAATTTAATGGATTTAGGATTAAGAAATATCCATACAACCGTGAAGAAAAGATGGAAAGTAGAGTTTGAGAAACAAAATATAGTTTTATAACCGCATAAAATCGATTAAAGATAATTATAATATTTAATTATTAATTATAAAATAATCATAAATTGATCGTTGAATATAAAGAATTAATTCATATTTATAAATACTAATGTTGTTTTTAATCTTATCTAAAAAATAATTGTAATTTTGTTTTATTTAGTAGATTTATTTTAATTTTGAATTTATCAAATATTGAGAAAGATTTTATTTTTTTAGGTGCAAATAATTTTTAGATAAAAAAAAATGAAAAAATGTCTATTACTTAAAGAGATTTAATCCTTCTCACTAATAAAATATTTTAATGGTAACAAATATTCTTTTTCAATTTTTTTAATAATATAAAATCACATAAATATTTTTTATAACATGGTCATTCAATTTTTTTTTTTTTATTTATTTTATTTTTATGTCATGAAAAATCTTTTATTTTCAATTATTTTAAATAACACATATAATTGATATTAAAATAGTTTACTTAATGAGGGCATTGGAATATTTCATTTATGCTCCACCTTTTCAACATTAAAATATTTTATTATTGTTATTTATTTTTAATATTGAATATCTCTTATGCAGCATAGTACCGATACAGTTGTATCTTTAAATGGGGCTTAAATAATAACAATAATAATATTGATTAATAAAAAGTAATAATGGTAAAAAATAATTAAATAAAAGTTGATTCAATTTCATTTGTATTGAATTTTTTTATTTATTAATAAAGATAAATAAAAGTTTTTGAACCTTATATTGAGATTTTGTTTTTATTTATTTTTTGTTTGCTAGGTAATATGAGTCTTGAGATGGACGAAACAGAACTTGGGAATACAGACTCTGCAAACTACGGAGAGTTTCTCTGCGACAAAAATGGCATCGATCTGACCTTCCTGCGTCTGCAAAACTACTGGTGGGTCCATAAACTACTAGCCTGAATCCACACGCTTACGATTATCAGTGTCTTATGCTGCGCCGCCGAAAGTAGGGTTTTCTTATTCCTTGCTTAAGATAGGGCTTATAAGAAGCTCGGAGGTGGAAAACTGGACAGCTCTGTTGCCTGTCGTGGCCTCTCTCCTGCAGCTAATAACTAGCAATTTGATCGGCCTTAATAGTTTGGCTCTAACTCTGAGATGCCTACGGATCATACCCTCAACAGAGTGCTCTACGATAGGCTATGATGGAGATCAAAACATCATCCCTTTGGAGATAGAGAAGCCGCAGCAGAGTTATGCAGGAAAATACCCTGCCCTGAGCATGGATTTTTCCCTCTTTATGCGGGGTTCTGGAACAAAGATCGGTGTCATCGAAGCACTGGCAATACAAGATTGGAGCTATAATGGAATAGATTGAAGCCTCCACAAGAAACTAACAGATGGGTTAAATGAATCTAAGCTGATATCAATAACATGGAAACAGCCTTAGGAAAAAATGGAGACTAGGTTTTTGTCGACGGCTCTGTCTATAGCGACTCTCACGCTGCACCAGAGTGCCTCCGAAAATTTCTCTGCCCCCTTTCAGGTTCAAATCACACAGATCTCAGGCAAGACCATTATGCAATCGGTATACCCTTCAGATTTGGTGCAGAATCTCAAGGTAAAACTGGAATGCAGATTCGGGATCCCCATTACCCTTCAGAGACTTATATTTCAAGGTAAACAACTAGATGATCCTCTTCCCCTCTCTTCTTACAGCATAAAAAGTAATAGCTCTTTAGTGTTTTCCCTTCACTTGAGAGGTGGAGCTGCAAGTCAATATTCTTCTGCTCCTCCCTTCTCCTACAAAGCTGCAGTTCACTTTGAGATTCCCATTTCCCCTAAGACTCCCAAACCTAAGCCTTTTCTAGTTCACAAGTTAGAGGAGGTTCCCTCTATTGAGATATCCCACCCTGGCCTAGCAGATGACCTTCAAAAATTTGTTGAAAAGGCCATCATTTACAGATTCAATGGGCTTTGGCCACACTCTAAGGACCTCTATGACTGGACCCATGACAACTGGACTCACCATTGCAAGGTCTTCTTCTGCTCAAAAGGATATTTTATAGTTCTGTTCGACAATCCTAAGCACTATGAACAGGCGTTAGAAGAAGGTCCTTGGTTTATGGGTACAACAGGACTCTTCTTAACTCCATGGTTCCCAGATTTGGACCCAGCATCTGCTGTCATCACCAAAGCGCCTGTCTGGATCAGACTTCCAAACTTTCCAGCTCACCTATGGTATTTAGCAGTCTTTAGGAGCATAAGCAACACCTTGGGTAGCTTTTTAATAGGAGATTCCCGGCGGGAACATCAAGGTCTCTACACATATGTCAGATTATGTGTGGAGCTAGATCTAAGCAAGGGACTACCAGATCAAATCATTCTCAAGATCAATGACTTTTTTTGGATGCAGAACCTAGATTACAAAAACACTGCCTTCTGTTACCACCACTGTCACCTAACTGGGCACCTGCAGAATTCATGCCCATCGCTGCCTGCAAATTCAAAAAAGGGTAACTTTCCAAAGACTGAACCCAAGTGTTGGACCCCTTGTTCTTCGCCGCTAGCAGTGAGCTCTGATTCCTCAGGCTTGGAAGATGAGTAGAGCGATGCAGAACTGGAACAGGCGCCTCAGACAATGGATCCATCCACTGATACTCCTGCACATACCACTGTCACAGCAATCTCCCAAAAACGTGTTCATGAGACCTCCTCTTCTGAATCAGATAAGGAGATCCCCCTGTTGGAGAACTCCAGTCTTCAAGTTGTTTTAGCTCATACTCCCCAGTTTTAGAGTCGGTCTAGTTATCCCTTCGTCAGAGATCAAAGCTCTTTTGCATTTCATGTTTAGGCGTCCCATCAGTTTTGATCAGTTGCATTTCGTTAGGCATGCCATAACTATGACGGAATGGTTTGTGTCACTCATTCCCCTTGTTCTTGGCACTGTTGGTTCAAGTCTCTTCATAAAAACAAGTCTTCAAAGGTCATTTACAGTCATGTTTTAAATTTTTAGGTCTTAGGTCTAGGGTTGAGTCAATTTTCTTTTGAAAAGTCTTAGAAGACCAGCAGGCCAGAGGGATGTCCTTGATAGATCGTCACTTCAATAATTTTCATCATTGTAGAGATAAATTAGGACTTCTCTTCAAAACTCTGTTTTGAAGATAAGTTGCCATCTCATTTTTGTAAAAAATTTCAAAATTTTAGTTCCCGAAATTGTCCAAGCGTAGCCTTGGTCTCCTTTGCCAGAGCATATCACAGCTATCCCTGCAAAAAATCAACAAAAACATTAGTCCAAACCTCAGCAAATTATAAAAAAAAAAAAAAACAGTGTTCTATTTAAAGACCAAAAGTGAAAAGTGCTAAACCTTACAAAGTGGGTTTTTGAATCAATTAAATTCAAATAAGATATTTTGTTTGCTTATAAATAGGGACAACAAGTTCATTTGCACCCAAAATCCCCAAAGCAACATCGTGCCTAAGTATTTCAAAGCCAAAGACGCGAATTTCATGCTGGTGGACAGTGTTGGAGGGTGCAACGCATTGAAATTGTGCGCTATGCACCGGGAAGTGCGCTACGCATTGGGCGAGCGAGGCCTTTGTAAAAATACATAGGCACTTCGCATCAGGTCGTGCGCTACGCATTGAAACTGTGCGCTACGCACTCATTCCAGCACCATATTTATCCGCCCAGATCGTGTCTAATCGCCTCCAAAGCTGCAAGTAGGTGTTCTTTGACTGATTCAATCAATTTGATATTGTTTATAGTGTGTTTGAAGAGAGGAGGTGATGTGTTGGGTATAAGAAATCAAATGAAACCCTAGGCCCCTATCAAAATATTTTTAAAGGGTATTAAAGGACATATGGGTAATTGGTGAAGATTTTTCTACCTTTCCTTGGTGAAATATAGCTCCATACCCATTTTAAAGCTTTTAGCCAATAACACTTCATACCCTTGTCCATTTGTCAAACTGTCTTTGTGACTGTTTGATGCCCAAATACACCAAACAAAATGTCCATTATGGCATAACTCTTATGATGTTCCGGTTGGTTTTTTGAGTATGTATTGAAATTGGGATTTCACCACACCTACAACATACATATTGTAGACCTCCTATTGCAGTTATTGTGTTTTCAAAGCCATGTCAGATACAGAGTCAGTGTATGAGCAGGAAAATGACAGTGATTCCACAACAGAGGGGAATGTGCCACAAAGGCCTCGCAAAGGTGGCAAAGGTGGTAAACATCTTAGAGAAGAGCCCACTTCTATGGTACAATTGCAAGCTTGCCCACTTGCCATGGATTGTTTTCGCCATCAGTCATGCTATCAGTTTTGTGAGCTAATTTCATAATTTCAACATCATCGTGAATTATCTCGCTTGTTTGTTCTCCATTTACATGATGTCCATGTAAACCTCGCTGGAGTTAATTTTATTTTGTCACCAGAGACTATTGCAGAGGCCACTGGGATACCAAATATCAGGGAGCAATGGAATAAGCGTCAACAGCTAGAGAAATCATATTGTGAGCCATATATTAAACTAGGGTATATGAGGCAATTGAGCAGAGTTTTTCCTTTCCACTACTTGAATGATCGGTTTGCACCTTTGATGAAACTCATCATTCGGTATTTCAGTTGTGAGGGCAGATTCTCGCGTCTTTATGCATACCATGTCCGTTTGTTGATGCATTTTACAAGGGTGCGTCTGATGAAAATTCCATACTTTATGTTTCGCAACATAGAGAGGATGGTGCCTTTAGTGCAAAGGAAGAGCCCAACACATAAGCATAGGAGCATATATCATTATGCATTGATCAAGATCGTGGTGATTCATCAGTTGGCACAGCAGGGCATTACCTAGGAGGATTTTATTTCTCGTCACTTCTTCACAGCGCCTCAGCCACCTCCCAAGATAGTTCATGATGAAGGAGCACCTTCATAGCAGTTTGACATTCTTGAGACCGAGCATGTCAATGCTCCAGTGTATATGACATATCAGTGAGCCCATAGGGCCTTATTTGCATCTGCACGATGAGTACTATCTCCACCCAGGGTGGAAGGGGTCTCGTTGACTTCATCAGCACAACGAGTATTATCTCCACATCATGTGGAAGGGGTCTCGCCTTCTTCTTCAGCACAGGTATAGATTCAGGACAGGGGCAAGAGGCCCATGTTTGATGAGGGTCCTTCAGGAGGCCAGGCCATGGATATCATTGATGTTGATGCTAGCTCTCCTAGCTCGGAGCTAAAGGAGATCATCCGAGAGCAAAGGGCTGAGAATGAGTCGCTGCAAGAGAAATTGCAGATGGCTAAGTGGGTGATCAACTACTTGGAGCAACGCAACAAATAGTTGGAAGATGAGCATACACTTTATGAGCTGCGGAAAATCCGGGAAGACCGAGAATTGGCCCGAAAGAGACCCGGTGATTTGACACCTATTGATCGAGAATCAATGCTCATCCGAGTGAACACTCATTTGGAGAAGTTGTTGGCAAAGGCAAACAAAGACAAGGACATGCTTCGTCATATGAAAACTCAATATTGGGCTTGCATGCATGTTTGCAAAGTAGAAATGAAGATCCTTAAGAGGCATTTGAGCAAAGCGCTAAAACAACGGAAAAGGCCCGATCCACTTCGAGTTTTGGCCGAGGCTTCGTTGGCTGGGCATGATACATGATGGAGGGTCTTCACTCCGAATTTGAGGAAATTCAGAGAAAATTTTGTCGTTTTGAAATTTTTGGCTTGCAAAACAGTTTTTTTGGCTTAATGCGTAGCGCGCAGCGCGCTACCCATAAGGTTGGGAGGTTCAAATCACAAATGGCTTGTAGTTTTGGATTTTTCATGATGAATTATACATGCTCAGCTATTTCCAAAGAATTTCATCAAGTTTTGGGTGACCAAAAGGCTCAAAAACATCATGAAAATCACCTTTCTACCACCTTTTCCAACAACAGGAAGTACCTCTGGGAGAATACAAATTTGAGGGGGCAAATGAGCTTCAAATTGAAAACTTCCACTTGGGTTGGAAAGTAGACATCCAGTGCTTTCCAACGCGCTATCATGAGCTCAATTTTGATGTTGGTAAGTGCCCCAAAAAGAGGCGCAAATGTACGCTACGCATAGGGATCAAGGGCGCTACGCATACAGTTTTTGGTCCAGTTTTCGTTCTTCAGCTCAGGAAATGAAGTCAGTTTGACCAGTTTTGACTTGTGATGTGATTTTTCATTCCTATTGATGTAATTAATGAAACCTTATGTTATTTTAGACTCAGTTTTACCTATTCTAGATGATTCATTCACAAAATAGCAAAAATTTAATGAATGGATGGGTTTCCTAGCTTATAGAGGCAAGTTGTTTTAACTGCCTAGATTGTAGTGCTTTATTTAGAATTGGTTGAAATAGCTCCTAGGATGATGAGCTCGACCCCTAGAGGCAAGGGAATGTGTTGGCTTGCCTATATTGTGTATTTTCTTAGTCATTTTCAGGGTTGGACTCTTGGGAATAACTGGACACTCTATTGTACATATCTTATTTTGCAATTTTGGCAAAGGAAAGACCAGGGTTTTGCAGCACTATTTGGGATTCATGTGGCTTTATGTGTTGATGTTGTGCTTCTTTCAGTATTTTTAAGTTGTTTATGTGCATCGCTTTCCTTCTCTCATCTTTTGCAATTGAACAAATGAAGTGTTAAGGTAGAATCCATAATTTGCTATGCTCTACCTTTAAGTTTGTTTAATTTTCCATGTTTTCATCTATTTAGGGAGAATCATTGAAAATTTCTTGCTCTCCTTAACCTATCACCAGTCAGATCTATTCATTCAATCACTTTAAAGGCATCAAAACAATCGCATATCTTGCCCCAAGTAGACCTCTGCAAAAAACTATGCCTCATCCCCGCACCCAAAATTGCCTTTCCCTTGAATTCAACAAAACCTCAAAAAATCAATTTCAAAGTCCTTGTACTTCATACCTAGCCTAACATTAGTCATCAATTCAGTCATCCCGACCTCATTGATTACCTTTTTCCGAGATTGACTTGGAGAGAGCCCTCTCCTATCCTCGTAGGGCTAGCTACGAGGCTGAGCATGGTTTGATGTAGCCTCGAGTTTTACCTTATTTCAGCCTACGGTAGATTTGAGCGCTAACACCCAGGATGGCTAGATAAAAGTCAATAAAAAGAAAAGGAAAAAACATCGTGTTGAGAATTCTGCCCCTGTGGGGTAAAAGTCAGTTTTTTGCTCTCAAGTTAATTGTTGTAGCTCCGCGAGTCATTCACCCCTTCTCCGGGACTGAGGTTGATAGTTTTATCATTTCCGGTCGGCTAGTTTCTTGTCTCTCTTGATTTTACTATATTTTACTCAATAGAAATAGTTTAATTTTACTGAGAAAAAAAAAATATGAGTCTTGAGATAACTAGCACACCTAACCCATGGGTTGAATAGCCACGACCCAAAGTCATGTAAGTCGTCAAAATTATTCAGGGATCCCAAATGTCAAGAAGCAATCATAAATTACTTGTAGTCCAAGAAAGAATAATTTTGAATGAAGGTTGTCACAATTAAAAAAAATCCTCCATCTTTCAAAATAATTCCTACCACCATAATGAACATGATGGGAGAGAAAGGTCATGGGTGGACGTAGGAAGATAGATTACGGGAGGAAAGGGAAATCTAAGTACTGATGTTCCAGTGGGAGAGAAAGAGTGTACCTAAAATAATTAACAACCAAGATCGCACATGATGCTGCCGTGGTTTGAGGAGGAAATTTGTGAGAGTGATTGGTTTAGTTCTCGACAGAAGGATTCCCTATAACTGTTGGACAATTGGTGGTGGTTGTGTTAGTATTGGCATTGATGTTGCAATTGATGTCAACCAGACTAGCATGAATTCTTGTCACAGAAGATGCATGTGGTAATGGATGAGGAGGACTCCCATGGTAGATGCAGGCTTTATGTAGAGAATCATCATAGTAGCAGATTTATTAGAGAAGCCATAAAATGATGGCTATGGTTGTTGGGAGTTCAACTTTCCATCCAGAAGAAGAAGATTCAAGGAGAAATGAGTGGCAGAAATTTTGCAACCATCTTAGAGGTAGTAGATGGGCTCAAACCTTACATTAGACCTTCTCCTTTGGAAAGTGCTATGGAAGAGCTTTACAATGGTATGCGGAAGCCTCAAACTAGATTTCTAGATCATAAGATATGGTTTGCCAAAGTCTGGGAATTTGAAGCCTTAATAAGGATACAATATCAAAGATCAGACCCCATCGGGATCCGATATCGAAACCCCGGAGATCAAAGTATCAAATATCAGGATATTGGAGGAAGCAACATATCGAGATATCCGAGCAAGAAAACGATTGGGTATTGGGATACCAGAGAAGATAATATTGGAGGTCTAGGACATCAGAATATCATAATTTATTAATAGAGGTGTTTTAAGAAGTTACGATATCGAGAATACTCGATAGTGGTAAAAGAGTCGATGAATGCAAAGAAAGTTAACAAAGGGACCTGTTGCAAAACGAAGGTTTGATGGGCCACCCTTGTCTCTCCTCTGGCATGAGATATGGCACCATGAGATTGGCTCGAGAAGCTATAGTGCAAACTGATGTTAGCATGCATGGCAATAAGGTGGACACGTGGTAGCCTGCTTTGGCATTTTCAGTGGCCAAACGTGGTAACTCAGAGTGACACATGTCACCACGCAGGAGGTGCCACATGGAGAAATGACGAAAGCATGATGTCATTTTAGAGGTCAAAATATCAAAGGAAAGTATACCAGAGGTTAAGGATCTCGTAACTCCTGTGAAGATGGCACTCAAAAATTTCTAGTAAAGGGGGCTCTGATATTCCAAATCACATGGTCACATGGAACTTAAGGGGGCCAAGTGATGAGCAGAGGGAGCTAATGACATAAGCAAAAATAAATATCATAACACTTCAAATGTGCATGTTACGATATAGAGGGGCTCTTATTTTGGTTAGACGCTCAGTCATGATGAGTCTAAAGGAAACAAGGGTGAAGAAGATTTAACAAAGAAATACCCCCAGAAGGAACAATAGGTCTTAACACCTAGAACTAAGCCCCTGGTTACATCTCTCAGTTCTATAATAAGGAAAAAAACACAAGGAGCTAACTGCTAAGGGATCTAAGGATATCAGACAGTGAAATATAATAACATTTCAATTGTGATAGTTATGATACTGAGGGATTTCAATATAGTGCTAAGCCCTAGTCACATCTCTTGGTCATATGAGAAAGCAGTTGCTAAAGGAGATGAAGGAAAAGGGAGCCAAGGATATCAGGGAGTGTAATATCTTAACATTTTGCCTTTGTAAGTTACGATATGGCATGTTTCAATGAGGAAATAAAATAATTTTAAAAGGATGTATGGGTCAGGAGCTGTGGAATCAAATGCAGGATCAATGGAGTTGATTGGTGAAATTGGCTAAACCTACAAAAGACTCTGAAATAACGAATCAAGGACATCATTTTATAAAGACAATTGTGTGGAATCAAGGAAAAAATCGGTTTCTTTATGTGCACATCTTGGAGAGTTAAATAAAAGTCATTGTAGCCATCCCTGAGGACTGTCAAGCTCTATTGAGCAATAAATAAGAATGAGTCTCTCGTAGGAGTGTGCATGTTGTTTGAGAATAAATTTCTTAGCATGAATTAAGGTCTATATGTGGGTTTAATATCGTGACACGGGTCATCCAAGAACATGCAAAAACAACAAGGAAAACCATGTCGAAGTACGTTTGAGCAGTGTGGGTATAGGTAGTAGAGACTACTTTGTGTAGTGTGCATCTGTGAAATAAAACCATTGTTTATAATTGAGTGATTGGGGGAAGTTGAGCATATTACCAAAGAGATGAGGAGTGAGAGCGGAGTGTAAATATAGAGAGGTCTAAGCATCGAGAGCACACTAAGTGATTTTGTAGTAAGAAAAATGGGTGTGATGCGAGGAGAACAATGAGGGAAGTGCTAAAGAGTAGGCAATAGATGATTGTTGTAAAAATAACAGTGTGATATGAATAGAGGCATTGTAGAAGAGAAACCCAAGAGAGAGGAGGCAAAATCTTGAGGAGATGTTGTTGTGAACAACAAGTAAAGAGCAACTGCATAAGATTAAAGGGATTAAGTGGAACAACATAATACAGAGTGAAGTAGTTGAATCTGCAACCAAACATTTTGATATTTTACTTGTAATATGTTATCCTTTGTTTTCTAGTTTGAAAATTGTATGAAATAGTAGAACAGTGGCAAGAGTATGTTGGTGCCTCCACTCAAAAGAGGTTGGTGCCTCTCAGCAAGTTGGTGCTTTCTAACCAAAGGGGGTCATTACCTCCTGTGAGTGGGTGCTCACAAACAAACCAATGTAATTAAGTAGGTGCTTAATTTATATCATAAAAAATAATTAATTTGGTGGGTTTTTTCCCTCTGGGTTTCCACGTGAAAAACACTGTGTCAAATTTGTGTGATTCTCATGTGATTGCTTTTATGAACATGTATGTTTGAAATTGTTGCTCACTCCATTTATCAATGAATTATATCACAAGTAATAGAATATAAACAGGGATTGTAAGCATACTATAAAATAAAAATAATCTCACAATTATTGATTCATCCCACCCTCTTAGAAATTCCTTATTCCAAAAATTGGTATTAGAGCTAGGTTCCTTCAGGAAGAGTCTAATCACTGGAAGGTAGATCTATAAGGAATTATGTCTAGGCGAGAGAGTCAAGAAGCTTACTCAAGTAGAATACCAATCTTTGATGGGACAAAATATGCCTTTTGGAATGTAAAAATGGAAGTGTATCTTATGTCCCTGGGAGTAGATGTCTGGACTTCAGTGCTAGTAGACTACAATGTCCCTAATATTCATCCCACTGATGCAGATGGTAAAAAATTATATGCTAACAATTCTAAAGCCAATAATTCCTTTCCCTTTGGTATTAGTCCATCAGAACTTGTAAAATTTATGCACTGTAAGTTTTCTAAGGATGTGTGGGTAAAGCTTAATTAGAGTCATGAATGAGATGACAAAGTCAAGTGGGTGAAATTTCAGACTTTTAAAATGAGGTTTGAGAGCTTGATAATGAGTGTAAATTAAATCATAACAGAATACTTCCTTAGAGTTGATGAAGTAAATAATACGATTAGAGGACTTGGTGACGAGTTCTAGGGGGATATGATTGTTCAAAAAATATTGAGATCTTTGCTCACGAGATTTAATGCCAAAGTCTCAGCTATTGAAGAAATGACAAGTTTAAAGGACCTTAAAATGGAATAGCTTCACAATACTCTCACAAACTATGAGATGAGAGTAGGAATAGAAAATACTGAACCTAAGGAAGCATCATTCAAAGTATCCAAAAAGTCCAAGGAGCACAAATATCATCAAGATTGCTCTAGCTGTGAATCTGATCAGGAGTTGGCTCAACTAGCTAGAAAACTGAAGCGTCAGTTAGGAAAATATAAAGGGAAGTTTCCCTTTAAGGTTTTTGATAGTGTAAGAGTTGGACATTTCTCGTCCAAACTCACTTATAAGGAAAAGGCTGAAAAGGAAGAGGATCATAAATTTGAAATAAAAGTCTCAAAAACATCAAAAGAAAACTCCCTATAATAGAAAGGGGTTATACTCCAAAGAGGATAGCTCTGCACCAGAGTTAGACAATGAAAACTCATTAGAGAATGACTTAGACAAGTATATACTTATGGATTTTGAAGAATACTCCAAGAAACAAGGTATTATGGACTTTGAAAAGGAAGAATAAGAATAAGGAATAATGGACGTTCAAGGGGAACTCATGAATTCCCTTGATGAGCTAAAGAAAATGAGAAAGAAGAACAAGCATTTGAAGGAACAGTTACAACATGCAAAGGAAGGTATGTATAACTCTGACAATGGGGAGTTTTCCTATCAAAAATAAATTCTTGAGGAAATTATCAAGAGCAAAGATAGTTTATTCCTTCTACTAGAATAAAAACAAGAAACTTGTGAGAGACTAAAGGAGGAGAACAAGCATTCAAAATAGGAGTTGCTCCAGTTAAAAAGGGAAACAATCTCATAGACATGTGGTGCAGGGTAATACCTGCGCATACCCACAGTATGCATTAATATGCATAAATATCTATGTCTTAGGTAATTGATTCTCAAAGGAGTCAAATCGTCAAACCATGAATGGTTAAGGCCCTCTATAACAGTTCCTTTATTGGAACTCAATAACCTCGCCAAAACCTCCTATCGGAACTTAAACTAGTCCTCAAGCTTCGTTTATGACTTTGGTTTAGAGCCTTTTGTTAACCTTCCCTATCAGAACTTGAGATCATCTCACAACCTTTATAAACACTTAATCACATATATATAACTTTCCCCTTTCAAAACCTTGGTTAATATATATGTTTATTGCATAAATATTTCCTCAACGCTTTTTCGTATAAAACCCATTAACAAAGAAAATGCCCACAAACATACCTTCTTTCCGCCCATGGTACAACTTCGACACAGATTCCAAGGTTGTACCTCTATCGTAATCGGATATCGGATTTTCATGAGTCACATATACCTCATCACTCCTTTATTCGTGATACGCGACTATCAGAATGTATATTATATCTATATATATATATATATATATATATATATATTATATGGGATTTCATTAAAAATCCACTCTGAAACCCTTTATTCAAATTTCAAAGCCCATGCACTGCATATAATAAATCGTCAGATCCACTTTCTTCCTCTGTGTTCTCTGAACTCCACTTCCCCAATCATTGACTAGCTATTTATCGCTATTGGCACATTGGCATTCCAATTGACCGCTAGCACTAACTCCTCCGATTGTGATTTAGCAATCCAATCGCGACCGTTGATCTGATTCATGATCTGACGGTTGAGATTTATTCACGCGATCGCATTTCACTAACCTCCAGGCCATGTCCTTTCACTTCAAAGCACCGATCTTATAGACCCAATATGATATAAAACCTCACCTATAAATGCTTCAAATCTGGAACCTGATTTCGACTAAGTTTTCACTCATTTATTAACTTTGTTGATGCCATATTCTATCTGCGCTTTAGTGATTTCATTTGAACCGATGATCCTCAAGATATAATGGTTGCTAAGCATCGAACTTCACTTCTATGTTCTTCCTTTTTCACTTATTTTTTGTGTTGGACTTCAGTTGTTCTGTGGTTTTCTCTTCTTTGTCCTTCTTTCTATTTTATTGTGTGAACCCTCCTAAGCTTTACTCATTTGTAAATATCACTTCACTTCTACCTCAGAGCTTCACTCTTTTCTCTAATTTGATTAAAGGATCCTTTTACGATTCCTCTGAATCAACTCCGTTCCTCTACGTTCTTCAGAATTGTACCTGCAACCTGTTGTAGAGCCTACGAATTCACAAGTAAGTCATTCATGAAATACCTCCAAATGCATAACATAGTCAGGAACAAACTCTACATATATTAATGTAAAAGTGAATATTATATTTTAGACTTCTCAGTCTTGCACATGCCTATTTTTCAATGCTAGGGGCCCTCTCCATCTGACCCTACCCATAGGATTACATATATGCCAGGATTGGTTCCATTGAACTAAATCTAGGGTAAATTGTAAACTGGCTCCTAAATCCTCTGTGCTGACTCCTAAATCTTCTACCCACTTCTACCTCCATTAATTCCTAAAGTCTCTCTCTTGTCCCTCGAATCATGGACTGCTTTAAGAGTTCTGATTTACTTTTGACTCTTGTCATTTATTCATCACTCAGTTCTCATTTATTTGAGAGCACTTACAATTTCCTCCCATTATCTAATTTAATCACTAAAAGGCCTAAATTACATTAACTTGAGACTTAGGAAAGCTATTTCCTAAGAATACATGACCCCTCTATGTCTATTTATTTACAATGATTTTACCTTGGGTGAATGCTCCTGCATCAACATGCATAGATGATATCCTGTCTTTGAAAGCTAAACTAGAAGAGGCTAAATGAAAGGAAGAGTTTCTTCAAGATTTGATCTAGGAATGGGAAGAGAATTATCAAATCTTGAAGCAGAGGTTGTTTCTCTAAGAACTGATCTTGAGGGAATAAATACCGAGAAGGGGTTAAATGAAAGATTTTCAGAAGTCACAAGGAAACTAGATCAGATTATAAATATCCAAAGTCCCTCAGGAATCAAAACAGGTTTGGGATAATCACATACACAGAAACCCACTATGAGAAAGACCAACTTCAGGTTCGCAGGATTCGAAGAACCACCTAGATATGAGAAGAATCCTCCGGGAAGAATGAATGAAGATAAAAGAGTAGCAAGGCAAACAGGAGACCATAAATGGAAGACAAATCAATCAGCCAGAAAAGAAGGGAACTTTCATACATAATCCAATAATACTTCCAACAATTGGCATGCCTATTTATTTTATGGTCGTTGTTATCAATGTCATATATCTGGTCGTAAAGTTGTTGATTGTAGAAGGATGAAAGTGGAAAGAAATGAAAAATTCTAGATATAAAAAATATTAGAGTTATAGATCTCAAAACTATTGTCTCGGAGATTGAAATATCTTCTCTCCTTTGTTAAGCAAAGTAGAATTCTTTAAATGTAATAATTTTGGGAACAAGGAAACTGAGTGTAGAAGCAGGTTTGAATACCAGTTTAAGTTCCAAAATGTTAGAAAATCAACTATCCAATAGGATAAGGAGAGCTAGAAACAAAAGAATAAAAGGAGCATGCAATGTGGAATTGCTTTATTGGCTTACAATCAAGAAAATAAATGGTATGTGGATAGTGGTTGCTCCAAACATATGATTGGCGAAAAAAGAAAATTCTCTTTACTAAAAGAAATGGATAAGGGAAATAATGTCACCTTTGGAAACAATGCTCCAGCAAGAATCAAGGGTAAAGGCCTAGTCATCCTTGACAAAAAATAAAATCAGAAAACATCCTATATGTAGAAGGTCTCAAGCATAATATGCTTAGTGTTAGCCAAATCTATGATAATGTCTATGATGTGACCTTTTGATCTAAATATTGTTAGATCTGCAGCATGAAGAATGGAAAACTAGTGGGAAAAACAATCAAAGCCCACAATAATGTATGTCTTTGACAATTCCAGGGTTAACTGCTATTTGAGAAAAACAAGTGAAGCATGATTGTGGCACAAGAGGCTTGGACATATGAGTTTTGACAATTTGATCAAAGTTAGCAAGATGGGATCCATGAGAGTATTACCAAGACTGTCAAGGCCCAATAAATCAATCTACAAGTCATGTCAATTTGGCAAGAAAACTAGGACTCATGTCAAGAAAAAATGATCTCATTTAGACCATTAGAGCTCATTCAGAAAGATATTTGTGGCCCCACAAGAGCAAAAGCCCCAAATAGAGAAAGGTATCTTATGCTTCTAATTGATGAATTTACTAGGGCCACTTGGATTGTGCTCTTAAAATAAAAGTAGGAGGCATTCAAGCACTTCAAGAAATTTAAAGCTCATGTAGAAAATGATAAAGTTATGAAGATAAAATGCCTAAAATCAGATAGAGGAGGATAGTACACCTCAAGAGAGACTAAGGAATTATGCAGAGAGCACAACATCAGGAGGAAATGCTTAGTGGCTAAAACTCCACAACAAATTGGAGTAGTGGAGAGGAAGAACAAAAAAAATCCAGGAAATGGCCAGAGCCATGTTTGATGAAGCAGGTGTGTCTCACATATTTTAGGGAGAATCAACACATGAAGTAGTATATTTGTGAAATAGAACTCAACTCAGGCCTAATAGTAATCAAACTCCCTATGAGTTTTGGAAGGGAAGAGCTGCAGTAGTTAAACATATTAAGGGGTTTGGAAGTAAGTGCTTCATCAAAAGGAATGATAAGAGTCCTGGAAAGTTTCACTCTCACCCTCATGAAGGAATATTGCTATGGTACTCTGCTAGAAGTAAACGATATAAGTGTTACAAAAACCAGAAAAAGAAGATTGAGGATTGCATTGACATGATAGTGGATGAAATAGGTTCACAACGTGAGTCCTCTGAAATAAATATGAGCTTAGATGATGAAGAAATTTCAGATATGAGGTCGGCGGATCTAGAAGAAACAAATTCAGATGGTGAAGGTGAGGAAGTAGGCACAACTCCAAGGCCAAAGACACCTTCTAGGTACATACAAAAAGAACATCTTGAGAGTCCAATTCTTGGAGATCAAAGACATGGTGTCCAAACTAGGATAAAACTTGTTAGTAATACAAGTTATGCAATTTTGGATTTTTTATCTCAAATAAAACCTAAGAATCTCAGCCAAGCAAGTGAACACAAGTTCTAGGTGAAAGCTATGAAGGAAGAACTTGATCAGATTGAAAATAATGACACCTGGGAGCTTGTTCCAAGGCATAGGGATAGAAATGTTATTGGAACCAAATGGGTTTTTAAAAACAAACTAAATGAGCAGGGTCAAGTAATAAGGAACACATCTCCATTTATCTACAAAGGGTATGCCCAAATAGAAAGGGTATATTTTAAGTAAACATTTACACCAGTAGCACGACATGCAACAATCAGGATATTTGTTTCTTTTTTGCACCCATAAAAGCATAAAGGTATATCAGATGGATGTGAAGTCTGCATTTCTTAATGGGGATTTAGAAGAAGATGTTTACACTGGGCAACCAAAAGGATCTGTACTCACCAGGATGAAGGTTTTGTATGCAAATTAAAGAAGGATCTGTATCGACTAAAACAAACTCCCATAGATTGGTACATAACACTAGATAAATACCTTGAGGAACAAGGCTTTACTAAAGGAATGATTGAATGTAACTTATGCGTAAAGTATGAAGGTGACCATATACTAATAGTAGTTGTGTATTTGGGTGATATAATATTTGGCAGTGACATGGAACAATTGGGGCATGAAATTGCAAACTGTATGCAAACAAAATTCGAAATGTCCATGATTAGAGAGTTGTCCTTCTTCTCGGGTCTACAAATTGCTTAGTCTCCATAAGGAATGTTTATATCCCAATAAAAATATCTCAAGGAAACTCTGAAGACATTTGTACTGGAAGATTACAAGCTTGTAAGCACATCTATGAGTATAGGCAGCAAGTTGTGCAAAGAGATGGGACACTGCTGGTAAATCAGAGTGCATACAGATCAATGATAGGAAGCTTGTTGTATCTTACATCTTCAAGGCTAGACATCATTCAAGAAGTAGGTCTTGTCTAATTTTTTTTAAATATCTTTAGGGAACAATAGAATATGGACTATGGTATGATAAGGAAAAATAATTCAAATTGAAGGGATATATTGATGCTAATTAGGTTCGTAGTATTGATGAAGGAAAAGCACCTCTTGTGAAACTTTCTTCCTGGAAAATTTCTTAGTCCACAAGAAACAAGCCTCTATTTCTATGTTGACTACTGAAGCAGAGTATATTATTGTTTCTTCATGTTGTATGCAGATTCTATTGATAAATAAAACTTGGAAAGAGATTCAAGTAGATTTGATTGATCCCATTTTAATAATGTGTGATAACATAAGTGGAATTAGCATCTCCAAAAGTCCAGTCATGCATTCAATGATTAAGCATATTCCTATCAAGATCCACTTCTTGAGGGAACATGTTGTAGCCAATATTGTTAGACTTGAATATGTGGCCACTAAAGAGAATCTAGTAGATATCTTTACTAAGCCACTGGTAAGAGAACCATTTGAATATCTGAGGCACAAGATAGGAGTTGTATCTCCTCCCTCCAAATGACTACATTTTGGTAGGTCGTGGTAGCTACTCAGCATATGGGAGCCATGAAAGGGTGGGATCTAATGGTTCAGGGGGATCCTTCAAGAATTATTCCTTTCCATTGATGTCAAAGGGGAGAATATTATTGGGGCATTGGAGAAGACCATGCCTATCCTATGGGGGAGCTTATGGTATTGCCATGAATGCCAAAGGGGGTGATTATTGGATAATTGGTGGTGGTTGTGTTAGTATTGGCATCGATATCAACCAGATTGGCATGAATGTTTGTCACAAAAGATGCATGTGGTAATGGCTCAGGAGGAATCCCATGGTAGCTGCAGGATTTATGTAGAGAATCATCATAGTAGCAGGCTTACTGGAGAAGCCATAAAATGATGAATGTGGTTGCTAGGATTTTAACATTCCATGCATAATAAAAGGAGTCAAGGACCAATGAGTGGTAGATATTTTGTAGCCATATCAGAGGTAGAAAATGGGCCCAAAGCTGACATTAGATCTTCTCCATTGGAAAGTTCTCTAGAAGAGATAACCAATGGTAATGTGGAAGTCTAAAGGTGGATTCCTCGATCAAATATATAGTTTTCCTATGTATGGGGACTTGAAGCCTTGAGAAGGATAAAATATTGGAGATCAAACCCCATTGCAATCGGATATCAGAACCTCGGAGATCAAAGTATTAGATACGGGATATCGGAGCAAGTGACATATCAGGATATCAGAGAAAGTGACATATAGGGTATCACGATATCATAGTAGATAAGAGCAGAGGTTCAGGACATCGGAATATCAAAATTTCTTAATAGAGGTGTTTTAAGAAATTACAATATCGATCAAGGCTTTTGGCTTGAAGGGGCTTGACCTAGGTTCAATGTTAATTAGCCAAACAAATCCCTACACTACCGGCCCTTTTGGCATCAGCTCACGGAGTGCGGACTGAAGTCTCATTCGAAGCAATATGGGGAGATGCTGGAACCAAGTTTCTGCATCATGAGATGGTTGTTATGTTGTTTAATTCCCTCTATCCCTACCTTCGCGTAGGTTGCTTCGCTATAGGACTTGCAACAAAAACCTCGTGTTTCGTTCTTCAATACCTCTATGAAAGGATAGGGTCATCCTTTGTGCAACCTGAGCCTGCTGCTCACGTACTTTCATGCTGCTATGGTAGCATGTTGTACAAATTCCTCAATTTATCTAAGTGCCTTGCTTATCTTATGAAACAATTATAGTTATCCTTGCGTAAACATATATTTGTATATACATTCAGTTATTCAATGTAATTGCATTCATTCATGCACCATATAAGCATAATAAAGAAAATTCATACATAACATATCAAGATGCATCAATAGAACAAAGACACAGAAACTATAGAATATCTCTCTTTATTAATATCTCCCAAGTGGTTACAAACTCTATCCACCCTCCACACACAGCTACATGGGTCCGCGCACTTAGTTGTGGACTTCTACCCTAGGCCTCTACGCACTCAGATGTAGAGCCTTCACCTACACTACAACCCAAGATTTAGACTTCTTGCTCTAAAGCTATGATTCTATTACATCATCCATCATTGTCTGTCCCCTCCAAACTACTTAGAGCTTAGCTATTTTTATACAATCCCATGGTTCGCGTACCATGGGTAGTTCTCTTACAACCAACTTTACTTTTACAAAACTAAGGGTGGACTACCCTTTATGACATATAACACCTTCACGCTCTGTGACCAGAAATTGCGGAGTCTTTATAATAATATTACAAAAATTGACTTAAACCTAGGCTTTTAGCCCAAAAACCGCCCTTAAGGGATCCTTATCCCAACAAGCCCCCAACACAAACATCGTGCCTCGCTCTCGAGTCACTCGATAGGTGCGAAGATCTTTGTGAGAAGCCTGTGCAATTCAATCCTGATGACCACAACTTCGGCTATGCACTGAACTGCTACCTACTTCACGTCTTTGAATTTTTTCTAGGTTACTACCCCCGCGCTATCAACCTGAAGTTGTTGTCGCATCGCTTGCAGAGTCACAAGCTTGCCTTCAATGTTTCTTATGACTGCGTAAGCTTCCTCCAACCAGGGCTTGAGTCATGCCTTCAACGTTGCTTCCTTTTGAAGTTCTAAATCCACATGTTCCTTCAGCTGCTTGGCTTCCTATAGCTTGGCTAACCTCTGTGTCAGAGCTACTATTTGCGTTGTTCCCTTAACTTCATCATAGCACTGTTGGAGTTAATGTGCTTATGTTTCTAGCCTATGGATTTTTGGGTCCTCCTACAAGCTGGTCAGGACCTCAAATGATTGTTCAAACAACTGTGTACAGTCCATTATTGCACTCTCCATCACTGCAACTGCTTCATTGACAATGGTCACTCACTATTCCTTTACCTCTAATGGTGTTGAAGGCCGGGCCCTCAACTGGAGCTCTATAATCTACAGGTTTAGCTCCAACTAAACCCATGCCATCTTTGTCAGAGTGTTAAACACCAGTGTGGCTAATTTGTAGATGCAGACCTCAACTGGCTCCTCCTCTGGAATGGCCAACTTTGGGACCATTCTGCATGCCTCCTCCATGATTTGTATGATCCTCTTACTCTGGCTGGTCACCTCAGCCTCAACAGCGATGTCAACATTCCTATGCAGGGCCATCTACTCATTGTTTATCTTTTGTTCACTAATCACCTAGAGGGTGCGATGCCCACAGGGCCTGAACTCTGGAATTACTTCATCCTATAAGAGGTGGAGTGCTTTGTATGGAAGCATTCCCAGGTTCAGTTCCACTCCCAACAAAGCGCTGATAGCGGGCCTGTCAGCATCGTTTTCTGTGCATAGTGCTCCATCTGGAATCACTATCACACTGGAAGCCTTCATGTCCAACATATCGGTAGCCTCTGACGTGTCGATAGCTAAGATGGTGGATAGCGGACCAGCTTGCATCGCGTGGGTCAGCAACTCCTACAACCTTATCTGGGTGGCTCCTAGGATGATGTACTACTGCTTCCCGAATTACTACAGGGCCTCTGCATTGACATCTCTGACTGTGTCACTGATGTCATATAAGTCACCCTCCATTAGTGAGATAGGGTCCAACGAGGTCTTGTTCACCTTATATTTCTTTCTGAACCATCCCTTTTCCAACTCTCTTGGGCATTTAATGTGGGTGGATGTCTCATGAGTGTTTGCACTGTGATGTTCTGTGTCTTCTTCTTCAGTCTCAAGTGTGGGTGATCATGCACCTTTACCAGAGTCTCGCTCTGTGGAACCCATCTATTTTCCTACCTCCTTTCCTACCTGCTCCACCTGGGTCCTTCTCAGTGGCCTCCTTTTTCCTCTTCTTGACAAGCTGCGCCATCTTTAGCTTGGCCTCTTCCTTCTTCTCCTATGCGGTGGACTTGCTTCCACCCACCACCAAGTCTGCGGTGGTGCACCACTCTGTTGGCCATTTATCCAACACTACAATGATGGCATCATCTGTGGCTAGGTATGGAAAATCGTACCACTTCTTTGTAGTGTCCTTCCATTCCCTGATTGATATCTGATGGAAATTAGCTTTAAATTCGGCATAGCTCTGCAGGTTAGCACATACCATGGGCAACAATTGTGGCTTGAAATTGATTTCAATCCTGATATCCATTTCCATCAAGATCTAGAAGATCTTGCTTTCTTGAATGTGCTCCACGTCCTTGGTCACCCATAGCGAAGTGTACTTCGCTGCTTCAGGAAGGTCTGGTGTGACCGAGGGGAATTGGCTCTCTTTTGGTATCTCCCATGTCATGAGCATGATCAATACCAAGAGCCATGCATAGTGGAAGGTCATTCTCTGCTCTTGTTCTTCACGATAGTTCGTTAGGAACTCTTTGCAAAGGTATTTTGATCAGTTAAACTCAACTCCTTCCGCGCACTATTGTGCAAGCGCAACGACACCTCATTGATGCGACACTTCCAGATCACCTTCCCTACAATGATTTGCATTGCCATATTCAGAGTGGGGTCGCAGATGCTGGAGATAGCATACTCGTGCAACTTCTTTACCAATTTGAACTTCTCTTTCATTGATTCTGTGAGCACCTTCTCACCACCCTTGCCACCAAAGATCATAGATAGATTTTGCCTATATACAGTAGATGCATTATGCGGTGAATCAACATATCGATGATGGGTATCAGCTTCTCCAACCACAGACACCCATCATGCGCCAAGCACAGTCGCTGCTTGATGACCAACATTGTCACAGGGGTGTGGTTATAGTGTGGCACCCAGAGCAGGTTGAGTAATCTTGTCTTCTCTACTCCTCTAAGCCACTTGCATTGCTCCAATGCAGTCATCCCTATATTTGTGTCTATGATGTGGTGCATCAGCCGTTTGATTACTAGGTGTGTGAACTTCTCGTGGTCTACCAAGTCCCAGTCTTCGAGCTTCAATATGGGCACTTGTGCCAAATGCGAACCATCAAAATCGATTTCATGTGGTAGTAGAGGGGTTTGCAGGGGAGTCTTACTTTCATCAATTTCCTTTGGGACCTTGGACTTAGGCTTGAGTGGAGGGACATACTCCAACAACTGTGTAATAGGGTCCGCACCCTAGGCTTCAACTTCCTCTATTTCCACTCCAACATCCTTGTCGTCCATAGGGATGTCTTCGATATCCTCCTCCTCTGCTTCTAGGTTTATAGCCTTGCCTTTCACCTTGGTAGTGGGCTTTGGTCGGTTTTGTCTTTGTGACACGTGCATCGGTAAGGCTAGCTGCTTTCCCTCCTTGTCTTTTATAGTCTCCTTGGTTGGGGTTGGATTTGATCTCAATGTTCTTAGAGATTTAGGGACCTCCGCTAGTACTTTGGCCACTTCTAGGGAAACTACTCCAGCCCCCATATAAATCTCTTACACATTATCCTCTGCAGTCACTCCTTTGGTGTCCATAGCTCCCACGCGTGTCGACATGATGTTATGCACTGGTGCTTGTGTCTCCTTTGATAATTATTCAAACATCGGAGTTGCTACTAGATCTTGAAAGAATTCATAGTTCATGTGCACTTGACAGCGCAACAACTCAATTCTCAAAATGCCAAGTGTTTTTTGCTGGATAGTCACTTGTAATTTATATGGAATTTTGAATTCAAATTTGACTGTTCCCCGCAAAATCAGTTCATTAATTCTAAATTGGTAGTATATTTTCAAGGATCTAAGCCATAAATTTCATCTTAAATGTCGGCCACCTACTCCATTTGGCCTCACTTCTACTGTCTTTTCATGAACAGTGACTTTAACGGTCACTTCCCAGTCAACCTGCACGATTTCTCCCTATGTAGCGCAGCTCCCTCCGCGTTGCCACAAACCTAGTGGTACATCCTTGATTCACGCCATCGTTCAATTGCGCATCTCCCCAACCTAAGTAGTGTAGTTTATAGTCTCTCACCTCCTTTCATCTTCTTGAACTGCGAAGACTGTGCTTCTTTCATTTAGTCACATGGCTAGACCGCTAGTGTATGGGTTCAAGTGATTTTCACTTACTTTTCATGGGAAGGGTTCTCCATTCAATTTGACCAACTGTACCACTCCTTTGTTGGTAATCTCCTTAATAACATAAGGCCCTAACCAATGCACCCTGAATTTCCCTGGAAATTTATCAAACTTACTATTGTATAACAAAACCAAGTCATTTACCTCAAATGTGTGCAGCTTTATGTGTTGATCATGCCATGCCTTTTCGTGTTGCTTTTGGACTTGTGGGGAAATCCAGCCAAAAATATTTCTTCTTCGAGCTCATTGAGCTATGTGAGCCTCTCATCCAGGGCTCCGTGATCCGTCATACCTGTGAGCACTGCTATGCGCAAACTAGGTACAATGTTTTCCATAGGCATTACCACTTCCACACCATAGACAAGCCTAAAAGGGGTTTGTCTAGTCAACTTCTTGCATGTCGTACGATAAGCCCACAGTACCACAAGTATGCATAGGTCCCAATCACTTCGCTAAGCATTGTAAACCTTGGTCGGTGCATTTTCGAGAAATTTGTTTAACGCCTCCAGTGTTCTATTAGCTTATGGGTGATAAGATGTGCTCTTTTGGTGATATACCTGAAATTCCTCCGTTAGTGCACTGGTTGTCTCATTCAGGAAGTGCATACCATGATCACTCATCAAGATATTCGGGCATCCAAATCGTGTCAATACATGTTCAAATTGGAACTTCATTGCAGTCGCGCTGGTGCAATCCTTCACCGGTTGCACTTCTACCCAACGAGTCAAATACTCTATCGCAGTGATCATGTATCTTGCTCATGTCTTTCCTTGTGGCTGAATGGGTCCTACAAAAACAATTTCCCACTTCTTGAAGGGTTGCAACTTCATTTTTGGATTCAAAGTCATTTCATCCCTCTCTGATGGCCTGCCTGTTCTTAGACATATATCACATGCCTTGCAATATGCTTTAGAATCCTGATAAAGGGTTGGCCACCACAACCTTGCACGTAGAATCTTTTGTGCGATTTCTCTCCCTGCATAAAGTCCTCCCAAAGCACCCCCATGAGCATCCATGAGGATGCTGCTTCTTTTGAACTCAGGTACATACCGTCGCAATATCTCATCAGTCCCCATTTTGTACAGATGCCCAACAATGAGAGAGAAATCTTCCATGCGCACCACTAATTCCTTCTTTTGCGGGATAGTGTATCCTTTTGGTGGATTTCTTGTTGTTAGGAAGTGTATTATATCCTCGAAGTGACCATTCGCAACACGCGCTACAAATAGTTATGCATCAGATAATCCTTCTTTCAAGTTAGTAGGTTCCTCCCCCATTTCGATGCACGACAGATGATCGGGTCACGCGTTCAATCTTCCAGGCTTCACGACAACTTCAAAATCGTACTCCTGGAACAATAAGAGCCATCTGCAGGTTCTCTCCCCTAACACAAGCTTATTGACTAGGTGCTTCAGCGTAGAGTGATTTGTATACATCTTAAAATGGCCTCCTTGCAAGTAGTGTTGATACTTTTGGAGCACATACACCATAGGTAGCCCTTCACGCTAAGTGGTGGAATAGTTCTTCTTCGATTTGTATAATCTGTGGCTTGTGAATGCGATCAAATGGTCCAAGCCTTCTCCACTAGCCTGTGTTAGTACTGCTCACAACGTTATACATGACGAGTCGACATGTACATGAAACTCTTTCTTCCAGTCTAGGAAGACTAGAATCGATGTGGTAACCATCTTTTCTTTCAATATGTCCAAGCTCTTCTTACAGTCATCATTCGAGTAGAACATGACATCCTCATTCAACAATTTCTCCATAGGCACAGTGATCTGGGCATAGCTTTTGATAAACTTTCTATAATATCCCGTATGTCCCAGAGTAGCACATAGCTATTTCACACTCCTTAGTGCTTCCAAGCTCAGTATGACCACGATCTTCATGGGGTCTACCATCAGCCCTTGTTTGCAAGCCACATTCCCCAATATCTTTCCAAAAGGAATGCAAAATAGAAACTTTTTGAGATTGAACGCGATCTAGTATCTTCAACAAGTATCCAACATCAAGCGCAAGCTTGCTACATGGAGCTTAATCAGTCCAAATACAGTCCCGTTATCAAAATATACCTCCAGAAAATTATGAATAAATTCCTTGAATGCCACAACAACCACGTGCGAAAATATTGTAGGTGCATTTTTCAATCCAAATGGCATTACAGTGTAATGAAAACAACCCCACTCAGTTGTGAATGTTGTCTTGCTCCTATCCTCTGGCAAGATTTTTATTTGGTGGTACCTAGAGAACACATCAGTGAAGGAATATGCTTCCTAGCCACCTACATTTTCCAACACTTAATCTGTGAATGGAGTCAGGAAAGGATCATGCACAAAAGTGTCATTCAATTTTATGAGATCCACACATATCCTTATCTTATCCTTTTGCTTCTCTTGCACCACCATTGGGTTTACCCAATCAGATTCTTCCATAGGCTCAATGATGCCGACTATGACCATCTTGTCTAGCTCTAAGTTGACCTTCTCCTTATATTTTGGATTGAGTCAGTAAGGCCTTTGCTTAACTGGCTTCGTGTCGGGCTTTAACGTGATCTTCATCATTCCTACGTCCTTGAATATTCCTTTTAGATTCATAAACTTATTAGGGAATAAGTCTTGGTATTTGTGGAGTAATTTAGCAACCTTATGCATCGTTTTGTCATCCCAGTAGTCTCCAATATTCCCGAATTTGGGTTCGGCATCCGTACCAATGTTTACTTGTTTCATTTTCAATGCTGCAGTTATATCAAGATTCTCAATCTATGGCGCTTGAACCTCACGGTGACCTTCTATTTCTAGAATGTTAATCCTCCATGGATCCTCATCCTCTTCTTAAGTAGTTACATTATAGCATTCTAGCGAGCAGCTCAGCTGAGTAGCCCATTTATATTGAGGTAGGTCTAAAGCATCTTGTGGTATCCTAAAGATAGTTGCTTTCACCTCTTATAACACTTTATCAATATTGTCAAACCCATCCTCAAAATTGAAGGTCATCATGAATCCCTCATGCAAGATATCCCATTCTCCTGTCCCATGGTGGAGCTCTGTTTCTATATACCAATTCATTGGGATAGCATCCAAGGTATGATAGAACAAGCGCACCCACTCAGGTTGGGGCTTTTCTCCATAAGACTGGGTCCATTTGGCCAAATGTGCACGTGAATCATTCTGCCTATCAAACTTGTCTATCAGTCATATCTTTAGGCTTTCCAAATCATGTTCTCATCATCCTCCTACATTTTCGCAAATCATTAAAGCTTCCCTTGTGTGTACCCCACCATCTTGCGGGCGTAGTGCATAGTGCCCAGTCCAAGGCCTAGAAGTGTTGCTTTTCTGGTACCTCCCTTTCAAATGCATCCAAAAAGATATCTACCTCATTCAGACGATCATAAGTAGGCATATTTCTTACCTCTGATGAGGCACAACATAGCAACCATGTCATCATTTTGCAATTTAGAATAGTTACTTCATGTAACCGATTATGCCAACATTTTATTTCTTCGTTGGAGTCCAAGGTGCAAGAACTCTCGTGATCCCATGTAATCTGTCTATTTGCAGTAGTATTCACCCAATCTTGGTCTCACATTATTATCTTATTGATACAGTCCATGTCATCATCACTCTCATACTCACGGATAGGTTCAGTGTACCATGATTCTTCAGCATAATCGAGGGGTACTATTACGTGCAATGATTTCTTCTTAAAGATCATCTTTTGCTTCTTCAGATTGATTACCCTATTTATATCAATAGCCCAGTTAATTCCCAGGAGCGCAGGATAAGGATTGATGTCATCCACTATATCTATTACTTCAAAGTTAGCTAATGCACTCGCTTCCTCAATATCCATGGTCGCCCAGTGCAGCCGCCCCATGGGGATGATATTATGTTGATTCGCCATCCTTAGCTGAATCAGAGACCATTGCAGCATAGGTCTCCCCATCCATTCCCAAGTCCATTTTGGTAGGAAATTCGCATCTGACCTGAGGTCCAAAATGACCTGATCCATTTCATACTCTCCTATCTATGTGGTCAGTCTCATCTCCTGTCCCGTCAATATTTCGTACTATGTGTGGCTCACCTGGTGTAGTTCTAGCACATCTATTGATGAGTTCCTATAATCCTTTCACAGCCTTACTATCACGCAGCAGCTTCATATAGGTCTCTAAGAAAGTTGTGAGCATAGAGGGGTCCATCTCCTCCTCAGGCTTATCCTTGCTTCCCAAGGTGGAGGCCTTAGCAAAGATCTTCTTAGCTTCCATGAAGGTTTCATGTGTGTGCTCCAAATTGAACTCAACCTCCTTCACCTGAGCTTTTTGGACTCATGCACTGTCTTCTGGCTATTTCCCTTTATCATCTCCCATCACGATTACACTTCTGAGCATTATATTTACATTTGGATCTTCTTGGCATGGATCAGAACTCATCATCTATAGGTTCTAAGTTGGTAGAGGTGGTAGCACCCCTTTGTCACATATCCTAGCTATCAACATAGGACAGTCTTCCATTTCATGATCAAACAATGTGCAATACTTGCATGAAAGATGTGTTGGGTTAGTGCAATCGTGGGCGTAGTGTCCTGGTCCACCACAATTGTAGCAGATCAACTCTCCTCGACCTCTACTAGGTCCTCCTCCACCTCAGCCTCGTCTGTGTCCCTAAAATCTTGTTTGTTTCATCCTTGCAATGTGGTTAGGGGTCCGCGTTTTGGCATGAAACCTATAAGCGAGAGTTCTATGCATCATCAATTCATAACTCCTGAAATTATGCTCATCATACCATATCGATCTACAAAAGTTGTAGAACAACTGTTGCGGTGTCTGTACATAATTTTGTAGCATATGATAATTATTTGTGGCATGTTTTCCTACTACCTGACAGACAGTGCACCATAATTCAGGCCCTGTGCTAGGTCCTACTTGAGATTCTAGCCTTAAAGGCATCAATCCTCCACCTGCAATATAGTTTGCAAAGACTGGGAAATGGTCTTTGTCATGACCCTAACTCTTTCATTTTAGGCACCATACTTCCTCGCATACCTTTGGTTGAATGATCCTATCCTGCTTCAAACTTTGCATCTCAAGGCATAGATTCTTCAACTGTGCATGGATCCGCTGAACTCCTAGATTAGGATCTTGCATTGGAGCTTCATGTAGTCTCATGGAAATCTCCAAGGCCTCGGCCTAAGTTGTTACCTTCTATTGTGATAGTGCACTCCTTAAGTGTGGTAGTAGCGAGGCCACAAACCATCCTCGATGCTATCCATTTGTCAAATTCATGTTGGCTTCACAGATTGTACATTTTAGCCTTTGATCTAGTTCCCAAGGCATCTCGCTTGGTTGCATCGCAATCTCTTTGAATCCCACAAGCGACTGTGCCTCTGATTTAGGCCTACTAAATTCCCTATTTAGTGTTGTTTGGATGTCTGCCACTACAGCATTCGGGTTATCATTTGAGTACTTGATATACTAGGTTAGCGCATGATCTTGCAATGCACTAACCAATGTCACCTTCTTTATCTGATCATCTATAACACCTTCTGCTTCCCATATAGCTTTCACAAGGAACCAGAGTTGGTCTGGTTCCTCATTTCCTAAGCCTTTGGACAAAGGTAACTTTACTGTGTTTTCCATACTAAACTGTGTTGGAGGTGGTGTGGGTTTAGGTGGTATTTGAGGGAATCTTTGTCTTATTAACTGAATAGCACTTCACAGAGAAACCTTTGCCATCCTTTCCTCATCACCTCGCGGAGGTGAAATCAATGGACTATACTCTGGACCTTTTGTCCTTCGTTCCTGTAAGTTTTTCCGCTTCACGTAGTTCTGAACATCAAGGTAGTTGCATGACCCATTTTTCGCACAATAGAAATTTAATCCAAGTATTCAAGGATTTCACATACTTACCTCGTGGTGCTTTGAAAAAGTATCACTCTGCCTCACTGTAGCTGACTGAGGTGTCGCGTGCGAATTCAGTCACAAATCCTCCAATGACATGATCAAGCCAATGATCGACTACGAGGGCAATCTTATCCTCTAATGCTTCAAACCTTTGCACTAGCTCCAGGGTCCACACAATAGGACCCTCAAGTTTCCACCTTCCTTGGCTATCTGCTAGCTTCGCGATCCACTCATATAACTCAATAGGGAAGGAACAGAAAAAGATCTCGTGGATCTCTATATATAGGTATCTATTTAATAACTTTTCCTTTATTAGTAGTGGATTTCTATTATCTTGCACCGTGAATTCATGGATATTTCTATCCAGCCAGTCTCCAATCTCCTTCTTAGTTGGATTCCAATGATATGACATCACACATCCCTCATGCAGATTTTGGTCCCGGCAACATAACCATTTGTTGGCTTGAAGGGGCTTGACCCAAGTTCATCGTTAATTAGCCAATCAAATCCCTACACTACTGGCCATTTTGACATCAGCCTGCAGAGTACGGATTGAAGTCTCACCCGAGGCACTATGGGGGGATGTTGGAACCAAGTTTCTGCACCCTAAGATTGTGATGATGTCATTTAATTCCCTTTATCCCCACCTTCACATAGGGTGCTTCGCTCTATATCTTGTAAGACAAACCATGTGTTCCATTCTTCAATACCTCCGTGAAAGGATAGGGTCATCCTTCATGCAGCTCGAGCTTGCAGCTATTGTACTTTAGTTCTGCTATGGGAGTGTGTCGTACAAATTCCCCAATTAATCTAAGTTCCTTGCTTATCTTATCAAAAAATTATAGTTATCCCCACGTAAACATATATTTGTATATACATTCAATTATTCAATGTAATTGCATTCATTCACGCACCATATAAGCATAATAAATAAAATTCATACATAACATATCAAGATGCATCAACAGAACAAAGACACAGAAATTGCAGAATATCTCTCTTTATTAATATCTCCCAAGTGGTTATAAACTCTGTCTACCCTATGTACATAGCTGCAAGGGTTTGTGCACTCAACTGTAGAGCCTTTACCTATGCTACAACCCAATATTTAGACTTCTTTCTCTAAAGCTATGATTCTATTACATCATCCATCATTTTCTGTCCCCTCCAAAACACTTAGAGCTTAGCTCTTTTTATACAATCCCATGGTTTGCGGACCATGGGTAGTTCTCTTACAATCAATTTTACTTTTACAAAACTAAGGGCAGACTACCCTTTATGACATATAACACCTTTGCACTCCGCGACCACAAATTGCAGAGTATTCACAATAATATTACAAAAAGTGACTTAAACTTGGGCCTTTAGCCCCAAAACTAGCCTTGGGGGATCCCTCTCCCAACAAAGCCCGATATGTCGTAAAAGCATCGATGAATGTCGAGAAGGTTAACAAAGAATCATGTTACAAAACCAAGGTTTGATAGTTCCCCGCTTCTCTCAGCTTTGGTGGGACATATGGCGACATGATATTGGCTCTAAGAATATGTAGTGGCAACTGATATCGGCATGACATGGTAGTAAGGTGGACATGTGGTAACCTTATTTCACATTTGTGGTGGCCAAACATGGCAACTCATAGTGAAACGTGTCACCACGGAGAAGGTGCCATGTGGAGAAATGATGAGAGCATGGCATCATCTCGAAGGTCAAAATATTGGAGGACAATATATTGAAGGTTGAGGATCTTGTAACTCCTATGCCGATGGCATTCAAAAATTTTTGATAAATGGGGCTTTGATATTCCAAAGCATATTGTCACATGGAACTTAGGAGGACCATGGGATGAATAGAGGGAGCTAAAGACATTGAAACAAATAAATATTGTAACACTTAAAATGTGCATGTTACGATATAGAGGGGCTCTGATGTTGGTTAGACTCTCAGTAATAATGAGTAGAAAGGAACCAAGGGCAAAGAATATTTAACAAAGAAATGCCCCCGGAAGGAACAATAGATCTTAACACCTAGAACTAAGCCCCACGTGACAACCCTCGGTCTTATAAGAAGGAAGAAAAACATGGAGCTAAGTGTTAAGGGAGCTAAGGATATCAGACAGTGAAATATCGTAACATTTCAATTGTGAAAGTTACGATATTGAGGGGCTTTGATATAGTGCTAAGCCTTGGTCACAGATCTCGGTCCTATGAGAAAAAAAACTGGTAAAGGAGCTAAAGGGAAAGGGAGGCAAGGATATCAGGCACTGCAATAAGGTAATGTTCCACATTTCTAAGTTACATTATGGAATGTTTCAATGAGACAGTACAACAATTTTAACATAATGTATGAGTCGATAGCTTTAAATTGAATGCAAAATCAGTGAAGTTGATTGTTGAAATGGGCTCAACCTACAGAATACTCTGAAACAAGGAATCAAGGACATCATTTTAGAGACATGATTGTGTGGAATGAAGGAAGCAATTGGATGCTTTGCGTGCACATCTGGGAGAGCTAAATGAAGTTCAAAGTAACCATCCTCGAGGACTACCAAGCTCTTTTTAGCATAAAATAAGAATGGGTCTATCAGAGGAGTATGTAGGTCATATAAGAATTAATTTCTCAGCATGGAGACTTACATACTTGATAAATAAAAAGTTCCAAGGTCCATCTGTGGGTTTAATACTGTGACAGGGGTCGTCCAAAGAAATGCAACAACAACAAGGGAGTCCATGCCAAAGTATGTTTGGGAAATATGGGTACATGTAGTAGTGATTGATTTGTGCAGTGTGGGTCTGTGAAACAAAACCATCATTTTCAATTGAGTGATTTGGGGGAGTTCATCATATTTCCGAAGAGCTAAGGAGTGAGAGGGGAGTGTAGAGATAGAGAGTTCTAAGCACCGAGATCACACTTAGGATTGTGTAGTAATCACAACAATTGTGCTGTGAGGAGAACAATGAGGGAAGTATTGAAAATAAGGCAACAAATGATTTTTGTCAAAAGAACGTTATGAGCTGAACAGAGGTGTTGTAGTAGACAAGCCCAGGAGATAGGAGGCAAAGTGTTGAGGATATGTTGTTGTAAGTAGAAAGTAAAGAACAATTGCATAAGACTAAACGGAGTCAGTGGAACAGTAGAAGATAGAGTGCGGATGTTGAATCTACAACCAACCATTTTGGTATCTTACTTGTAATATGTATGCCTATATTTTTAGTCTAAAAATTGTATGAAATAGTAGAACAATGACAAGAGCAGGTTGGTGCATGCACCCAAAAGAGGATGGTTCCTCCTGGAAAATTGGTGCTTGCTAACCAAAGGGGGTCGTTGCCTCCTGTGAATGGGTGATCACAAAAAAATAGATGTAATTACGTAGATGCGTAATCTAAATCATAAACAAACAACAAGTTTGGTGGTTTTTTCCCTTTGGGTTTCCACATGAAAAACATCGTGTCAAATGTTTGTGTTTCTCATGTGATTTTTGTATGAACATGTATGTTTGAAATTTTTTTTTACTCCCTATATGAATGAATTCTCTCACAAGAAATATAATATAAATAGGGACTATAATCGAAATATAAAAAGAAAAGAATCTCACAATTACTAATTCACCCCTCCTCTCAGAAATTCCTTATTCCAATAGTGGCTTGTGGGGAATTTCTAAGGAAGTAGTTTGTTGGTTGGGTGGAGTGCAGATGGTCTTGTTATATTTTTGAATGATCAAATAAATGAATGGACTGGTTTTGTAGGAATTTCCAAGAAAAGTTTTGATTCGTATATGTTATTTTATATGAATAACAATATGCTTTTGTAATGTGCATATGGTCTTATATTTACTTTACTGAGAAAAGGTTAACCCCCAATTTTGAATTTACTCTATACAAAAATTAGGAACAAAGTAGCAATCTAGTTTGGATTAAATTTTAATTAAGAATTCATATATGTATATATATAACAAGATTATCATTGGTAAGAGATAACACCGAGGAAAGACTCAACAACATGTAGTCCCTATATGAGTAACAAAATACTCAAGAGAAATAGAAAATACAAACCTGGAAGGCAGGAGTCATGTATTCTAGTTCCTATGTACAAGGACTATTCTTCACTATCTAATATATGTAGATAAATAAGTAGAAACAATAAACCATGTGAGGGCCTAGTATTGATTTGTATTGACAACTAGAAAAAGAATGCCAAAACATGATCATGCTCAAATATAAATGTAATGGTTTGGACACATAAACTTGGATATTGTCACAAGAAAATATAAGTGTAAAGGAATTATACTAAGTCATAAAATATAAACAGTTGTGGAAGCATTTTTGCTAGAAAATATCATCTTCAGTTTCAAAGATGTCTTTGGGAAAAGAAAAATGATTTAAGACATAATTAAGTAAAATTTACATAGTGGGTGAATTTATGAAGATGGTTTATACGGCCAAATGTGAAAATGGAATTTCAAAAATTTATACATTTATCGAATTGAAGCCCAAAAATTAATGTAAGCTTTATGGATTTGATTTGGAGTGAAAATGAAATCTGTGGAAAATTATGCTTTTGTATTGATGGTAATTTTTCAAAAAAATATTTAGTATCGTATAATCTGTCAAATTTCCATTAAGTTAAATGCTTGTCCTTGCAACTTTTTCACATATTAATAGGTATGTGTGTGTTCGAATGAAATAAATTTGTCTAAAATGTATAATTTCTCTCTATCTCTCTCACACACACATATACATATGAGAAATGATTTACATAGCGAACATTAAATTATGCATATGATGAAAAATTATATTTTTTAATATTTCTCGAAGTTGGCAAATTAATATTTGAATTGTATTTTTCAAACATGTGTCCTGCATGATTTTTTTCTACTATCTAAATAAATTCAAAAACCAAGAGTACCATTTTAAATAGGACTCATAAATGAAGAGAATCCATGTTTTTGAAATTTTTTCAATTTGTATACTTTATGTTATTGATTTTTCATTTAGCCCCTACGAAATTGTCCAAAACAATTTCAAGCATAAGGTCTAAAAGATATTAGATAAAAATATCATATGAAATAGAAAATGTCAAACTCATATGCTATTGGATAGAATACTCATTCATGAAATTGACATGATCAACTCCAGAACGTAAGGACAAATATCGCCTTAAGGTCGCTATGCTAAAATATGGTGTTGTAGAGAAATCTATAAAAGCATAGCTAAATCTCTATTTTTTAGGTCCTCGATAGATCGATCGAGATCTTAACATAAAATTTTAAATAGCTTGATCGAGGGTTTAACAAACCCTCGATCAAACTATTGGCAGGGTTAAAGAAAACTCTCAATAGAGCCCTTGTTTTCTCTAGTACCAAGCCACTAGGAGTGAAGAGCTGAATCAATCTCTTATACTCATTAACCCCCACCAACACCAAAAAAAAAATATTAATATATTAATTTACATTAATTGGCATTGCTACAAAGCTAGGAGCTCAACTGAGTTATAGCTCAATTGAGAATTGTTGGTCATAAATTTCCACCAACCCAACATTCTTTTACGCACATAACCAAGAGCTTGATTTAGCTATTGCTCTATCGAGCTCCTTTTGCTACCCAACAAAAACAAAAATAGAATACAAGATAACATTTATGGAAAAGTTACACAAAATGTGGAGATTACAAAGACAATGATGAAAATTGAAGGAAAAATCAACAAAATTGGCAGCATTTTCCTTAATTGCAATAAGGTGAATTAAAAATTATGCGGTTGATAACACAATTGATATGTATTTAATTAAAATTGATTTATAATTATAAATAATTTAACTTATTGTTCATATTATATCTATCACAATTCAAAGATTAACAACAAACAATATTGGAAATTGGAGGATTCAATATTGAAAAAAGACTTGAGTTCCAAACCAGAAGGAATCACGAGAAATTTCTAGAGAAATATTGAGAGAAAGGTAAGGAAAATTTAGAGAACAAAAACAATAAGAAGATGATCTAATTCAACCAATTTATGCAAATATAGGTAATTCTGTGTCTCAGTCTTCCTATTACAATTCTAAATTTCATGCATTATTTAGTATAAACTAGAAAAAAATCTTATGTAAAAGCTATAGAAGATAGAAGAAGCCAATCAAATAAACTGAAATAAGATGAAAAATGAATGGTCATATAAACCTAGCCATGAACAAAATATGCAATGGATATTGGTAATCCAAGAAATATGATTCGAAAAAAGTAAACAATGGAGAATGACACAATAAAATCAGGGTAAAATAAGAAGGGAAATTAATACCATGTATTTAAAAATTGAGATGCAACAACAACTAAATAATCCATAAAAAATGAAATTGCATAAAATCCCCAAGAAAATTAATGATATCCTTGATAGTGGTTTCTCAAAGATGGTCCCATTTTTAAAATTGCTTAGATTATTTTTAGATGAACATGAATAAGGAATTTTTATTTTTGCATGTACATTAGTAAAATGATATCAATGTAATGTTTCAAGCCATGAGAAGGAAACGATATCCCCATAACTGCAATGGTGATGGTTCATGGTAAACCAATAATCCCTTGTCATGCTAAAAGGATGTTTGTGGTCAATAAAAAATCATTTGATGTGGTTAATGGTTCATTGTCTATTATAAGTGAGGTATTCTCACTTATCAAGTGGTTTCCGATTTTCAACCAATTGTGAGTGGAGGTCACAATTGTACTTGCAATTTGTGAACCACCTAACAAATGTAATGGTTGAGGGAAACCCACAAAAATTAAGGATGTGATTTAACAAAATAAAATTGTTACATTTCCATATTATTTACATGAATTACAATTCATGGAATTATTTACAAGAAGGATTAGAAGAAGGGTTGTCACATGGGTGCTCCAAAATCTAGAAGCATTATATTTATTAAATATCGATATCCTTGCAAGAGTTAAAAAAAGAGAAAAGGTGTCAAGATCTAGAAGGAGCAAGAGTATCCCTCCTTCCAATATACTTGTTGAGAAAACATTCTTTGTTAAACATATACCAACATGAAGTATTTGTGACATCCATCATTATTACAGGTCCTTGAATCCTAAATTATGATCCATACCTTTTGAATAACTCACAAGTTTCTTCTTTCAAACCTCATGAAGGTTATAAGAATTTGTTCAATTGTGCTCAAAGACATACAAAGTGTGATGTAGATTCTTGCTTCCACAAAAAAGGAGTCGATTATTGCATATCACTACAATTCTCCATGGAAGGCTCATGATTATCAATATTATTAATATATTATAAATGAAAAAGAAATATTAACATGCATGTATTGACGATATTCTAAATGTTTACAATGTGAATCTTCTCAAATTGTGGAAATATAATGTTGATTTTCAGCTAGTTCTTTCTCAATATGTAGTCATGGAATATGTTGCAAAGTATTCTTCAAAAGTAGAAAAGAGGTTATAAAGTTGTCATGATATGATGAAAATAATTGAAAACATAAAAGACATTGGATGTCCTTCTTTGTACGTATAAAAAAGGTTTCTTGTAGAAACACTTATATACAATGACATCACGACACAAGAAATGCACCTCTTGTTTTGTGCAGATGAAATTGTTTTTCTCTTGAATGTTGGAACACAATTTTAACGAAACTTTCATGGGATGCTCCTCAATTATCAGGCCAAAATAGTGTTGTTCAAATATATAAAACTCATCATAATTTTATAGAAAAATTTCTATAATAAAAATATGGATTTTTTTACGTTTCATGCCGAGTGTAAGAAAGATCCATGTAAACATAGATTTTTCCATTCCATTTAACTCAATTTTAAAAATTCTTCTATGATATTCCCAATAATGGTTCAGAAGAACTTGAGACCTTTTTTGGACAAAGTTGCTTTTCTACAAGTCATTTCATAACATTGCATTAGATATAGACTTTTCAAGTGAAATAGTGATTGAAACTTTGTGGAATTTTAGATACCACGAATGGCATGTTGATTAGGTCCTCTTGTCATATGGAAATGCTAAAGAACATGATGAATCCCTCAAAAAAGAAGTTGATGTTGAAGAATATTCTAAAGAATAATTACTTGCATCCAATAATTCTTCCAAATATAGTCAATGTTTCATACCTTTGCAAACTTTTTTGAAGTTACTTTGATATATATATATTAATTCGGAACAAACTATGCTATTAGATGGTTTTTCAATGAAAGTTTATAATATTATAATAAATTGCAATCGAATTGCATTGTTTCTAATAATATAGATGGGAACAAATTTTTTGTCAACGTCTGCATTATTAGAAAAAAATTACTTTCTTTTGAGATGACATTATACCATCCAATTGAATATGAAAATTTCAATCCTCTTAAAGTGATTATTCAACAAATAGTTATCATTGGAAAGTCTTACTTGTTCACTAAATTTATCCACCTCTTTTTAATTTGGTATTTATTAGTATTAGTATATTTCTTTTGCTCACTTTAATTGGTATTTATTTTTTAACATACATGCAAAAAAAATACACTATGCTCTCAATATTCCTCCTAAATATATGAAGCAAATGAATGGCCAATCTCCAAAAATATTTCGAGAAGAAACTCAACACATATTGGATATATTTTATTTTAAAGAAATAATTTTATAGGTCCAATGTTATTCAAACATATATATTCTCATTTACAAATCCAATCCTTTTATATATTCATCATTATTGTGGGAGACATTGGTCAATTACCTCATGCAAGAGATAAACCTTTGTATGGAAGTGAAATAGTGGGGAATGTCTTGTGGAAAATTTCAACATTGCTTTCTCTTTTGATACAATATTCCACCAGAAAGGAAACGATATAGAAAAAAAATCCTCTTTATGGAAAATGTTACATAGTGATATGAGATTACCTCCTACATAAAAGAGTTTCTTTCATGCAACAATGCACTTGCTTCCAATAAATAATTTGGTCACCCTGCATAATAGGAAGATGATAAAACCATTGAGTTGTTTAATTAGGACATGTTGTAGAGCATAAAAAAATGTTTATTAATTATTGGCATTGATTATGATAAATTTGAGTATGAGATCCTATTATGTATTATCCATGAGTAGGGAGCTTAAAAAATCTTTCATCACGAGATGGAAAGGAATTCCTAGGATGAGTGACGTCATGTCACCGAGATGTAAAAACAAAGGTATGTTGTTTAGTTCACTCACTTTCTGGTTACCCACCACTTTGGTTCTGAGTCAATAACATACCCATACAGGGACAATTATTTATCCCCGATTTGGTGAAGGTAACATAGTGACTAGTCTTAGATAAATTATCTTATGTATAGGTGACCGTTGTGGGAAGTAACAATAACTAGATCAGATTTTGGTGGCCACTGATAACCTCCCTATTTTCCGTTTTTATAATCAGTTTTGACCTAGTATTTGAGTACCATCCAGATGATGGGATTGACACCCTTGTCAGTGGTGGATTGCAGAAAGGGTCCAGTGACTTACATTGAATGGAAAATAAGCATAGGTTTATAGGAACATTTTATTTTCCTATTGTGTGGATGCATGGATTTAAAAGTACCTGACCCTTGTTTATAACATCTTTATTTCACTTATTTGATAAGCAATATTACATAAACACATGTATTTAATTGGGAAAATTAACTGCATCTTTTTGATATATTCCTACACTCAATTTACCAGTCATCATTGGGGACCTTGGCCCAAAACGTTAGTGTTGAAGACTTCAAATTCTTGTTTGGTGAACTTGAATCAGGATAGGGTCAAAGTTGACCAAGTTAAATAGTGATGGTTTTGGGGCACATGGTATTGTGCACCCATAGTATTCTGCCTATGGTATTATATGTAATGGAATTTATAAAAGGTTGGAAGAACTTCATTGTAATGAAAGACCTGCAGGTGAGCGGTGAAGGATCACTTGGTCAGATTGGCCAAGGTTTTGGCCAATGCTAATAAGATCTTATTAGGTTGGGTTTTTCCATGGATTTGGGGTTTTCCCAGATAAACATTTATGTTTATGTGTTTATGGTTGTTGCTGGTTATTTTTATATTTATTCCTCTCAGTAATTATTTATGTTATGCAGTAAATTACTTAACAACTAATATTAGAGCCAGATATTGGCTTCAAAGGGATTCTCTTATGCGAGGGTTTATAATGCCTGATGAGATCAATGCAACGTTTTTACAGATTAGTGCATTTGCGATATATTTTTCGGGATTCATGCGGCTATTTAAAGAAGGTCAGGAGAAGAAAATTGTTCATGCGGCTTTGAAAATTGTTTATTTTCTACTACATGAGGCCACCGGTGCTGGAATCTATGAGGTTCTCATCAGGCTAGCGGTTGAGCTGTATGATAGAAGTTTTTGAGAAAATCAAATTGAGAGAGGATGGATCAAAATTGCAACAGCAATAAACAAAAAAAAATAAATTTAATGAAGTCAAAATTATTGCATGTAAATGGGCATACTATTGTAAGACCTGGTAAGGCATGTGTACCCCTTGGTAATCATCGGTAAAGTCTGGGTTAGACCTAGGTGATAGGGGGGATGTTGGGTTAACAATACCCAGGTAAAAAATCTGAGGGGGGTAAGAGCTAGAGTGAGCGGGATTCTCTCACTTAGCAGGTTTGGCTGGAGTTAGTCAAGGAACCCCAAGTCAAGTTTAAGGGGGAATAATTAGGTAAACTTGACTCGGGATAGAGTCAAAGTTGACTAGGTTAAATAGTGATGCTTTTGGGGCACATGGTATTTGCACCCATAGTATTCTGCCCATGGTATTATATGTAATGGAGCTTAAAAAAGCCTGGAAGTACTTAATTGTAAGGGAAGACCTAGAGGTGAGCGGTGAAGGCTCACTTGGTCAGATTGGCCAGAATTTTGGCCAATGCTAATAAGAGCTTTTTAGGTTGGGTTTTTCCTCGGATTTGGGGTTTTCCTAGATAAACATTTGCGTTTATGTGTTTATGGTTGTTGCTAGTTATTTTTTATATTTATGCCGTAAGGCGTTTCCCTCTAAAATGAACTCCCCCTGATGCCTTTCTCTCCTAATTGTAGCCGTTAGATCTCTTGTTAGACGATTAAACAAAAATCAGCCGTCTGATTAAAAAACTTTAAAAATCGTTTCACTTTCCCTTGACATCTGTGCGCCCCTGTCTATTTGTATAGTCAAATCGGCATTATAGTCAAATCGGCGTTGGTCCTCCTGCCCCCAAAACCCTTCTGAAACTGAAATCTAGACTGCAAGGTCGGAACTCTTCCTGGTGCGAGCCGGGAAGCCCGGGGAGTTTCGGTTTGCCACAGGCGACAGGAAGTGAAAGATGCAATGACGATCCTGCCGTCGATCCTGCCAGGCTTCCAGTGCAGAGCAGAGGGCAAATTGTGTGCCGGGTCCTCGAAGTCGATAGCATAAATTCGGACTGGTGGTCGAATGACAGTCGGACAAATAAGGTTTCTTTTTCGGCGAATGGTTTTGGACTGGTAAAGGCCCTCCCTGTATTCCTTCCCCATAATGATTAAAAATGAAAAAATAATATCGGCGAACTGTTTTGGACTGGTAAAGCCCTCCCTGTATTCCTTCGGCATACGGATTAAAAATGAAAAAGAATATTTATTTTTATTAATGTTAGTCGGTCAATAAGACTAAAAAATATCACTGTTTTTATGACACACCGTGAGATTATAACAGGTTTCATGACAATTTGTGGAAATCTGATCAGCGACTTCCCAAAACTGTGGAAAATAAAAATAAACAAATGATTCAGATTAAAAATAACACAAATTTTCTGATACTGAAAATACCAATGGTTTTATGAAACTAATAATGTAATTGGTTTCATAACATTTTGGGGAAGTTTGAGTTAAAATTTCACCAAATTAGAAAATAAAAATAAATCAGACTGATTTATTTTAAATAGGATTTAACATCAGTTCATAGTTATTTAATTTCTTTTTATTTTTTAGATTGTTGTTTTGGCTAACATGAATAAAATTTAAAATTTGATAGTAATCGGACATTGTAAATTTTGATAGTAGCTGGATATTTTTACATATTATACTGGACTATAGAATAAGCCCCTAGCTCAATAAATAATTCATACTAAAATTAACACAAATTTTCATATACCAGAAAATAAGACTAGTTTTATGGCACAGTGTGATTGGTTTCATAACATTTTGTGAAAGTCTCACAACGATTTTCCCAAACTAGAAAATAAAAATAAACAAATGATAGAGAGTAAAAATAGCACAGGTTTTCTGAGACTGAAAATACCACTGGTTTTATGACATAATCAATGTGTAATTGGTTTCATAGCATTTTCTGGAAGTCTCCTACACTAGAAAATAAAAACAAAAAAATGATTCAAACTAAAAATAGCAGAGGTTTTCTGTGGCTGGAAACTACCACTGGTTTTATGACACAGGTTTCCTGACATTTAAGGGAAGTCTGAGCCATGACTGCCCCAAACTAGAAAACAACCAATTCTAAGAATAGCACAGGTTTTCTGACAAACTGTGAGCGTAAGTGTTTTCATAACATTATCTGAAATGTGGGCAACGACTTCCCTAAATTAGAAAACAAAAATAAACAAATGATTGTTACAAAAAATACCAGAGGTTTTATAACGTACTGTGGGAGTGAAATTAATTAATAAATTTTATAGTTTGGAACTGGATGATTAATTTAATATAATAATATGAGAACTGTTGTGCATTTTTCATTTTAGTAGTGTACAAATTGTAATCTCAATTTATTTAATATATATCAGTTTAATGTGTATCGGGGAAAATATTATCTATAACAATAAAATAATATAGTAATCAAATTATATAAATCATTCCAATCTAAAAGTCTTATTAAAACACAGATCACATCTTTGTCTTTTTGGATAATAAATATTAATATATATTTGCCTTTATCTGAGATTTTTATATATTATAATATTATTTTTAATCTTTTTAACTACTCTCAATATTCAATACATTCAGAATTAAAATAATTATTTTTTTTCAATCATTCTTAATATTCAATACATTGAGAGTTACATAATTATTATTTTCTCAATTATTTTTATTATTTAATATTTTATAAAATTATAATAATCATTTTTTATTATTTAATATTTATAAAATTTAAAATAATCACAGTAAATTATATAAACAAAACAGTTGGTAAATATGAATATATATATCCAATCCATTATTCATTTTTTTATTTTTATTTAAACTTTTGTGATTTATATTGATTTTTTAAAATTAATTTTTTAATTAATTAGATTATTGTCAAAACACTTTATAATAAATCTCACTTTGCTAAATTAAAAAAAAAAATATTAACTAATTATAATTTTATTTTAAAATATTATTAATTACGTCGTAAGGCGTTTCCCTCTGAAATGAACTCCCCCAAATGCCTTTCTGTCCTAATCGTAATCGTTAAATCTCTTGTTAGACGATTAAACAAAAATCAGCCGTCTGATTAAAAAACCTTAAAAAATGTTTCACTTTCCCTTGACATCTGTGCGCCCAGCTCTCTCTCTGTTTGTATAGTCGAATCGGCGTTGGCAATGGCATCCCCTGTATCCTCCTGCCCCCAAAACCCTTCTGAAATTGAAATCTGGATAGAAATCTAGACTGCAAGGTCGAAACTCTTCCTGGTGCGATATAAAGTAGTCGGGGAGAATTAGTATAGCATATCTGACATAGAAGAGGAAGACACATATAATTTCATAGAAATGGCAAAGGAGGGATAAAAGGAGCAAGTAAAGCTGCTAGGTGTGACTCTGAGTCCTTTCATGGTGTGGGTTTGCATTGCTCTGCCTCTTAAAGGTGTCGATTATGAGTTCATCCAAGAGAATTTCATCCACCCTAAGAGCAAGCTGCTGCTGAAATCAAACCTTGTTCACAAGAAAGTTCTTGTACTCTACGAACCAACGACTGCTTTGCAGGAAAACCATATTTTGGAGGGGATGAGATCGGCTTGATTGACATCGCCTTGGGTAGTTTGTCGTCATTTATCACAGGCATGGAGAAGGCTACCGACAACGTTTTAATAGATGCAGAGAAAGTGTCGTTGTTGAGCGCATCGCTGAATCGATTCTGTCAATTCGAAGTAGTGAAAGAAGCGATGCCAGATCTGGCAGAATATATATCTGTTAGGACAGCCATGATGATGTCACTACCTACTACTAATTAGGGCAAACCATGCTGGCATCATAAACTGAGGACAAACAGAGAGATTATATTTAAGATGAGTGCTATTCGTAGCCTTTGTCTTTTTATTCAACCGGTCTTTGAAGTAGAGGTGTTTTATGTTAATTAGTGTGAATAATATTTTGGTGAATCTCGCCGGTACTATAGTTAGCATTTCTCTGTTCAATGCACATTATTTATTTGCATTGTTTTTTTGATTAATCTCTCTGATATTGTCGCTGGCATCAGCCTGTTCAGTATGCGTTGGTTACGAATGTAGTATAAAACATCATGAAATGCAAGCGTTTCTATAGAATGTAATAGTAACCGGAATGAAATGCAATTAATTTTGTGGAAAGATCGTCTATAGCTGCCATAATGTGTAGCATCAAATTGGGAGAATAAACTTATATGGGACCTTGTTGCATTTTGAAAACAATCAAGAATGTAAAAGGCATCCAGTCGGATTTGAAAACAGTCTGGAATCTAGGGTTCAAATTATGTGGTTGGTTCAATTTCTTGAGTCATCATCAATCACAAGTTTGGGTAAAATGTCACCTTGAGTGCTTTATCAATTTCTCCGTGACTTTCCAGATATATTCGACTTTGCGGATTTACCGAATGTGTTAGATTAATTTTACAGTTTGGTTGGATTTCATTAAAAAAAATTCTGGATATTCGACTTTGCGGATTTTCCCAGAACTGGATTTTGAACGGATGGATTCACTGAGCTTGGGAGTTTAGTGAAGCTGAAGAATGTTCCCTTATGGGCAATTTTTCTCGCAGTCATTCCTGGATTATTGCTTGCATCCATGATTTTTGTAGACCACAATGCTGCTTCCATTTTGATACAAGTAATCCTTCTGGCATCCCCAACTTACTTTTTTAGTTTCATCAAGCAGAGGTTACTATTATTTCTTTTAACTTTCTAGAATTTATTAGGGTGCCATTTATTGTCATCTCTTTCTCTTCCACTTGCCTCTGCTACAAAGCCATTTGATATACCAGTTGTGCCAATATGGGCATAAACGAGAGGTGATACATTTTATTACCAAAATTTCCATGCGCAAGTGGGATATGTAGTAAATCCTTGTGTAGTACCATTGCGTTTATTTGTGGAATGAACATTTCACAACATCTATCCAACCATTTACACTTACAATCGAACTATCTATGCTTACAAATGAAAGTAAGCATAACCATGCTCCATATTAACCATAGCTTCCACTTGCATGACCTTCATAACCATCAGCATACCCATAATCACCTGATTCAGCACCACAACCACCCTTCATAGCAATCAGCATACCCATAATCACCTGATTTAGCACCACAGCTACCCTTCATAACCATCAACATACCCATAATCACCCGATTCAGCACCATAGCTACCCTTCCTGAAAAACCATGGCAAGAAGATTAAGAATCTTGCATGTAGTTCTTAGCCTTTTCTTTCTTGTTATCTTAACTGGTACCAAAGCATATGTCCCTTAGTCTCCTTGGATACAAAGTGGGAAAATTAAAGACACTATTCTCTTTGGAAAGCAGATGGATACTATTAGATACAATAGTGTACTTGATGCTTGTGCATTGAAGAAAGATCTTGAAATTTTTCCTTATGGGGATGGGACAGACATTGGAGAAAGAGGGTTAAATTTGAGTGGTGGACAAAAACAGAGAATACAGATTGCCCGTGCTTTATATCAAGATGTAGACATTTATATTTTTGACGAACCTTTTAGTGCTGTGGATGCACATACCGGAAAACATATTTTCCAAGTATGTTTCTCTTATCCTTTACATACTGTAGGTTTGCTAAATTAATTAGTTTTAATGTTTTGATGGAATGATGAAGCTCTGCAATAGTACTCTGCAATTCATTGTTCAGTCTGGATAATATACATTGCTAGTTGTGCCAGTGCAAATTCATGTCCATAAACATCTAAGAAATTGGACTTGCTTGTTATAGGAATGCATACTTGGTATTCTAGGTTCAAAAACTGTAGTCTATGCAACTCATCAAGTGGAGTTTTCACCCTCTACTGACATCATTCTGGTAGGTTTGAATTTCTTTCATCCTGTTCTAGTGATATTAAAATTTTCAATGTAATTGGTAAAGGGACAATGGGTTTATTGATCATTTATTGAGAGGAGGAGATAAGTGATCCATATTTTGTTGATGTAAATGATATTCTTCACAGGTAATGTGAGATGGTGAAATTGCTCAGGTTGGTATATATGATGACATCTTACAATCAGGCATAGATTTTGTGGAATTAGTTGGTGCACATCAGAAAGCTTTGAAAACTATTTCTGCTATGGAGAAATCTGAAGTGTACACATCAGAGAGATTTGCTGAAATCTCATGTCCTGGCAATACAGCTGCAGTGAAAAATGTTACTGCTAGTGACACACTGGAGCAGTGCAGTGTTCAGAACTCAATAGATGTAGAGGAAGAGGTTGAACCAGAAAACCACAAAGAAAAATTGGATAAAGAGAATAAAAATTCATATCTTGTACAAGAAGAAGAAAGAGAGAGAGGCAGGGTAAGCATGTCGGTATACTGGTCTTACATTACTACTACATACAATGTTACTTTGATACCTATAATACTATTGGCCCAAATAATAAGTCAGCTACTTCAAATATGTAGTGACCTATGGATGACATCGGAAGCCTCTACAAAAGAAAATGAGAGTTCCCCTATGAGAAAGTCCCTTTTCATTCTGGTTTATGTTGCTTTGACATTAAGCAACTCCCTGTGCGTTCTTGTGAGGTCTATGCTTCTTTCATTGGTTGGACTTAAAACTGCTAATCAACTTTTCATCACTCTGCACAGGCATATATTTCGTGCACCAATGTCCTTTTTTGCTGCAACTCCATCTGGGTGAATACTAAATCGGGCTAGTTGACATTTATTGTTTTAATAGTCTAATACCTTTCCTGAGAGAGAAGGAAGTCATTTGATTCTAGTGGGTCAGTAACAAGCTCTCTGTTTCTTGGCAGGCATCAACCGATCAGAGTGCAGTGGGCACATTGATTCCTTCTCAACTAGGAGAATTGGCTTTTGCATTTATACAACTTTTGGGGATCATTGCAGTCATGTCTCATATTGTTGGGCAGGTCTTCATTATGTTTATACCAGTGGGTGCAAGTTGTATATGGTATCAGGTATTCTCTGTATTTCTCAATAATAATAAATACAAACTTGCAAATTTTAATTTTCTCAGAGGAACATAAATTGGCAATAAGAGAGTTTGATTTCTACTTCAAGGTTTGCTGTAGGTAGATCCCATAATTTGATTGAAAAGGATGTTATCAAATAGATTAAGTTGCATCAGGATTCTATCATGACAACAGTTTCTCTGTATTTCTTTGTTTCCATGCTTTTGGGTTTTTATAGTAATAAGAGAATTCTTGTAACTCCTCTAACCTTCCTTGCATGCAGCAATACTACATAACATCAGCTAGGGAACTGGCTCAGCTGGCATCAGTTTGTAGAGCTCCAATAGTACAACATTTTGGAGAATCAATCTCTGGAGTAGCCACCATTAGAAGTTTTGACCAGGAATTTTGATTCATGGAAAGAAATCTCGAGTTGATTGATATATATATGAGACCTAGTCTCCACAATGTTGGAGCCAATGAGTGGCTTGGCATTCGGATGGATTTTATGTCAAATCTTGTGTTTGCATTCTTTTTGGTGTTCCTCATTCGCTTGCCTCGAGATGTAATTAGCCCAAGTAGGTACAGAAGCACTATCTTGGCTTACAATTATTTTTCCTAAACTGATCTCAGCAGACTAGACATATTCTTTATAATGAAATATGAAAGTAAATGAAATGGCACCTTAACGGGCACTGCAGGGTTGGCAGTAACATATAGTCTAAGTCTAAACATGGTAAAAGCCTGGGTAATATGGTGCCTTTGTTATGTGGAGACCAACATGATCTCAGCGGAGAGAATAATGCAGTATTCACGAATTCCCAGTGAGTCACCAGTGATTATAGAGAATTATAGACCAAACTCCAACTGGCCATCTAGAGGAACGATAGATCTAACTGATTTGTAGGTCAGAACTCAATACAAATAGACTCATTTTCACGCATTCAATGCTAGTAATTTGCATGTCAGTTCATCTATAAATTTGATCCATACAATCAGGTGCGTTATGGACCACATCTTTCGCTTGTCTTGAAAGGCCTTACATGCACTTTCCCTGGAGGCACGAAGGTGGGAGTTGTGGAGTGGACAGGAAGTGGCAAATCTACTCTTATTCAATCCATTTTTCGCATTGTGGAACCAACAACGGGCATAATTGTCATTGATGGAGTCGACATCTCATCCATAGGCCTCGATGACCTAAGATCAAAATTAAGCATTATTCCCCAAGAACCAACGATGTTTGAAGGCACTATAAGAAATAATTTGGATCCTCTCGAAGATTGCTTGGATGATGAGATTTGGGAGGTTAGTTCTGCTTCATATTCTATAAGCATTAGTATCAATTTTAGCGCCAATTATTCTTGCGTGGAAGAATATAGATATTTCCCTGAGGATCTTGCTGTAAGTTTATTGTTTATGAATCTACTTCGATTTTACTTGTGCTTTCAGGCTTTGGACAAGTGCCAACTTGGTGAGATTGTACGAGCAAAAGAAAAGAAACTTGATTCCTCAGGTCTGCGTGTCTTTGTCACATTCAATGGAAGTCCCGAAGGAGAAAAATAAAGCGTTTTACAGTAGCTATTTCTTCTATTTGCTTTCCATCTTAGTGCTCATGTTTTGTTTATTTTTTGGTGTCCTTGAGACCTACCTAGTCTCTAGGACCCCTTTTTTTTAGAATGAAAATTGAGAATCGAATTTAATGGAATGATCTCTTGTACAGTGTCTGAGAATGGAGGAAATTGGAGTGTGGGTCAATGCCAACTTGTCTGTTTGGGATGGGCACTACTAAAACAAAGTCGGATACTGGTCTTTGACGAGGCAACTGCCTCAGTTGACACTGCAACTGATGGACTTATTCAGCAAATAATTCACCACCGATTTTCTACCTGCACAGTCATTACTATAGCACATCGGATTCCATCTTTATTAAGAGTGATATGGTTCTCCTATTAAAGGATGGTATAACATTTATAAGTTGTTTATTTTCCAGTGTTTTGTTACAGTTACTATTTTTTTGGACACATTTCATTTTTTACTTACTTTGTATTTGTTTTGAATCAGGACAAATTGTTGAGTATGACACTCCATCCAAACTACTCAGCAACAAATTTTCTGTATTTGCAAAACTTGTTTCAGAGTACTCCATCCAATAGATATCTTAACTAGAGCTTTGGACATTAGTCATATTGGGTTTACAATAGAATGGAGAAAAATATTCATTTCCCTAAAACTCAAGCTGGATAAATGTACAATATAGAGATACAATATAGTAGACTATGAGCTACCATGTAAGCTCATTATTTTCTGATAATATTCTATATTTAGGTCAGAAGAGTTCAATAACTCTTATCAGTGACTTTGACTGACTTTGACAGTTATGATTTTTCACTCGTTATATACAAATGGAGTTTACCCTTTTTCCTGTGTAACTTTTGTCACTTCAACAAGGTAATCAAGGTAATATTGGAGAACTCCAGACAACTTGGATTTGTACAGGCAGTGCAGTTGGATGTAAGGTGCCTCTAACTAATTTGTCTTTTTTTTCTGCTTTGTTTTTATTATTTTGAGTTTCACATCTGCATTTTTTTGTTTCTATTTTAGTTTTGACCTCTATATGTAGTAATACTGTGCCAATTCACATCAACATTTTATTCTCATTTCTACCAAACAAGCTATGTTATACTTGTAAAGGTTCATATGTCTTGTTATTTTAGGTCTTAATAATAAGTGTTGGCTAATTGTTATTGTGTTTTTTTCCTTCCTGCAATGAACCAACTCAATTTTATTCATAATATTTTGCAGTTATAAACTTTTAAAGTTACCTAATATTTCAATGAGTAAGAATTTGAGAATTCTACTATCTAACCATCAAATATGCCCAAAAGAGGGAAAACAATATAAGAAAAAATGAGAGATGTACAAAATAGACATAGGCTTTTTGTTCTTTAAAAGCAATTTATTTTTTATTTAATTATTTTTTTCAATTTTTTTTGTGTAATTTTTTCTTTTGAATGATGATGAAAATAATGGTTTGAGTGGTTGTTATAACTAATATTCAATTTAACAAGTTTTGTTTTGTTTTGTTTTGTTTTTTTTGTTTTTTTTTGTTTTTTTGTTTTTTTTTAAATTAAAATTTTCAATATAAAAACAGATATTCTACATCAACTTCAAAAAATCTTCTAATTCACTTTGTTGAGGTAAATTTTCATTTTTATTAGAGTTAAAACTTCACTTTAGCTATGGGAGGAACTTGCACACATTTTTTTTGGCACAAAAATTAAATATGTTCTTTTAGAAAGTTTCATACTCCATTAAATGTTTTAAATTCACTATGATAAAAGTTCAACACATTCACTATGATAAAAGTTCAACACTCATTGACAAAAGTATAAAGTGTCTTTTTTAAATGAAAAGTATAAATTGTCTTGTTTAAATGAAAAGTTTACAATGCACGTGATTGATTATAAGAGTGGCTCTTAAATTAAAATTGAAACTTTGAAAACAATAAAGTGTCTTCTTTAAATGAAAAGTATAAATTGTCTTGTTTAAATGAAAAGTTGTGTCTTGTTTAAATGAAAAGTTTAGAATGCACGTGATTGATTATAAGAGTGGCTCTCAAATTAAAATTGAAACTTTGAAAACAATTCCATGAAAGTACAGGGAGTTATCTCCTTTGTATGAAAGTATAGGGAGTTATCTCCTTAGTTTAATGTTCTTTCCATGCCAATTAAAATGTAATGAGGGATCATTCCAAACTTTCTATAGAATTCATACTATGCTTTCTCCCCCATTTAAAACTTTCTCATCATTACTAAGGGTTCAGGTTTTAGTGGAGTGAAATTTGGAACTTAAGACCATTGAAAGATCAAAAGTGTTAAAATTGGCAACTAGGGCCAAATTCCACCTTCGGACAATTTATTTGATGGAGATGATGATTGCATTAAATTTCACTTTATGAGAGAGAAGATAATTGTTGGGAATACTTTTTGTAACCTAATTGTTGGCCATACTTTCTATAAAATAATCTAATAAAAATAATAAATAATTTTCACAAAACCGCTATTCTTGATCGTTTTTGTTGCAAATTCAATTGCTTGCCAATGTTAAATACTTACAAAATGGAAAAAAGTATAGGTATAATGAAAATGATGAGCACATTTTTATCACATAATTTGCGAACTAAAACCAGAGAACCATGTTTAAAATTTAAAAGTGATAGATTGTAAACGAAATAAATAAAACATAATCCCGATTGTAATAAATTCGCTGTAAATTTTGTCTATGGAAGATTTATTTTCATAATGAAAAAGGCAATATGAGAGATTCCAATCACGTTCCAAGGCATTTTTTAAAATATGGATGTGACAAAAGGTTGTTGTGGAAGGTGCTGTTTGTATATGGGAAATTTCTTGATCATTGTGTATAATCCTAATGTTGATAGATATGTCTACTAAGTGGTTCTAGTTAATGGGGCATTGATTTGAGCGTTCAATATACTTTTATTCTTTATCAAATTATTCTTTTGTTGTATTTGTGTTCTTCAATTTATGCCTTATGGCGTTTCCTTTGCAACATTTGGTGCAAATGCTAGTTATTCCTCTTAGTAATTATTTATATTATGCAGTAAATTTCATAACAATTGGTTTCAGAGCCATATATTGGCTTCATAGGGATTCTTTGATGCCAAGGGTTTATAGTGCCTGATGAGATCAATGCAGCCTTTTTACAAATCTGGGTCTGGAAAATAATGGTGGAGAGAAGAAAATTGTTCATGCGGCTTCGAAAATTGTTTGTTTTTTGCTACGTGAGGCCACCGATGTTGGAATTTACGAGGTTCTCGTCAGGCTCACAGTTGGAGTGGTTTGATATAAGCTTTTGAGAAAATCAAATTGAGAGAGGATGGATCATAATTGCAACAACAATAAACAAAAAAAAAAAAATTAAGTCAAATTATTGCATGTAAATGGGCATACTACTGTAAGACCTAGTAAGGCATGTGTACCCCTTGGTGATCACCGGTAAAGTCTAGGTTAGACCTAGGCGATAGGGGGGATGTCGGGTTAATAATACCCCAGGTAAAAACTCTGAGGGGGGTTAAGAGCTAGAGTGAGTGGGATCGTCTCACTTAGTAGGTTTTGCTAGAGTTAGTCAAGGAACCCCAAGTCAAGGTTAAGGGGGAATTATTTTGTAAACGTGAATCAGGATAGAGTCAAATTTGACCAGGTTAAATAGTGATGGTTTTGGGGCACATGGTATTGTGCACCCATAGTATTATGCCTGTGGTATTATATGTAATGGAGCTTATAAAAGGCTGGAAGGACATCACTGTAATGCAAGACCTGGAGGTGAGTAGTGAAGGCTCACTTGGTCGGATTGGCCAAGGTTTTGGCCAATGTTAATAAGATCTTATTAGGTTGGGTTTTTCCCCGGATTTGCGGTTTTCCAAGATAAACATTTGTGTTTATGTGTTTATGGTTGTTGCTCGAAATTTTAATATTTATTAATCTCAGTAATTATTTATGTTATGCAGTAAATTTGTTAACAATTGTTCCTCCCATTGAAGGAGGATTTTCTTCCCTTATAACTCGCCAAAAGGTAACCACACAGATGCCCTCTTAGGCATTACTATCTGGATATTCTTTACTCAAAACATCGTTGTTCAATCCATTAAGGGAACCCCCCTCAATCATTTTGTATTGTTAAATACTTATGATCTAGTCACTTTTATATTTTATATTCCAATATGCAGGGATGGAATTTGATTAAGATATTCAATCATTAGAGGAACAAGTTATGCCATATCAAGATGATTCAGCACCAAAAGAATGGGTTGTTCCTTCTTAAGTTGATAGGATTTTAGAAATTTGCAATGGTTTGGAAAGGGGTGGAATGTTTACAAAAAAATTTGATGCAATAACAAGAGAGGACATTGGGGAGCCTATCCCTAATCCAACTATTAAAGAGCATGTCATTGAAAGCATTCAATAGTATTTTGAGAAAAATTCATTTGTTACACAAGCTCAAATACTATAGGGGTTGATCAAATATAAGAAACTAAAACACGCCACAAAGATTTTGGGTATCCAAGATGTTGAAAGTAGGAATACACATGTGAATGTCACAAAAATTATTTTAAGGGCATTCTCTATGTTTGGGAAATGAAGAAAACCTGATTTTTGAGCTACTCATAGGTAAATTATAATTCATATTATTGCACCAAGTACATCAAGACATAAAATGTTGGAAATAATGTCAAATTAATTGATGTCTCGAGAGAAACATTGTAAAATCCTAACAAACTCATACTCCAAGTAAATGAAAATGATGAAGATGCTGGTTGGGATCTTATCAGCAGGAAACCCCACTTAGACATGCTTACAATAGGAATTAGAAAACTTGTGGTAGAGTTTTGGGAGAGCCATTCTCATACTATAATAGATCAAAATCATGTCATGGAGCATCACTTATCTAAAGGTGAATATGTAGATCACGCTAAGCATGTTGTAGGAATGACAAAATTTGTATTGTTCGAACAATTTCAGGGAATCAATTCCCATGTAAAGATACCCATAAGCATGTTTAAGTGATAGAAAGCATGGTTTATTATGCATAGTAAAAACCATGAATTGTGTCATTGTCGATATCACATTGGATTCCAACTTCATTATGACACGTTTTAAGAATTTTGCAAGCAGAACTGGCACGACTACCCTACTCCTCCAATAGTGCATGCTTTTGTTTCATTGATATTGTGTGGAAGGGTGTTGGAAGATTTTTTTTACAAAACAATATGTATAGGTGAGAGAAGATGCAGTAAATGTGGTGATTTGGCATTGCTACATAGGAAATTTCCTTTTGATCCTAACCAGTTTTGGATGTCATATGTCATGGTCACATGGAAGTAATATGATTTTTTCATGGTAATCAATTATCTTGTTCAAATCTAGCACCTGGGAGGATCAACTATGTTGAGGGTAAACATGGTATTTTAAATATCATGCGGAAGTTTCATAACCAGATCTATAAATATTCCGAACACTCATATAGGTTTTGGTGGAAAGCTTATGAATTTAGGCATTCTCGTGAAGTATTCTAGCTAGACACAATTTTATGAGTGGTATGCTTTGCCAATAATTACACATTTTCTCCTTGGATAGAGATACAGAGTCAGTAATTTCACTTGGACCAAGTGTCCATATTCACACATGTTCTATAAAGACATGCACAATTTAATGTTGATGATAGGCATAGCTCAAAAGAGTCACATGATGTGATTAAGGAGTATTACTTCTACATTAATGATGATCATGAGCATGATACATTTTTTGTGTAACATTTCTTTCACATGATTTATGAATCATTCAAAAAGAATGAAATATCATTCAAAAATCATTAGATTGGGTCAGATGGTTGTGCAGGGAAGTTCAAGTTAGCACATATTTTTTGTTGTTTGAGTTGGCTACACAAGGAGATAAAGATTCATCATACTTGGAGCTTTTTTAAAATGGAACATGGAAAATGTGAGCATGATGGTGCAAGTTCTTATGTGAAATTATCACTTAGGAGGTACCAATTGGGCCATGCTATAGATCGACTCAAGTCATCAATAGAGGTGGTCAACTGGTGCAGATCCCATTTAGGACTTGAAGGCCATGAACAAATTAAGCATGTGTTGGAATTATGATATTGGTGTTGTCCTTGATGGCAACTCACTCAAATGAAAGATCTAAGTACTACAGGTTAACAATAAAGAATTACAGTTCAGTGCACACAAAATGAAGAAAGAAAGGTATACGTAGGTTCACCTTGACCAAGCTGCATATACACGTGGGTTCATTGTATAAAAGGAGCGTATACGTACACACGCACTTTCACAAAAAGAAAAGCTCGTATATATTTGAAAAACAAGTTTTTGGGTCCAAGGTATTTCTTTGGTCCAAGGTATTTGACCCAAGGTATTTGGTCTATGGTATTGGTCCTAAGTGGTTTTGGTCCATGGTATTGAGAAAGGCATAAAAATATATAAGGAGGAGAAGTTCATTAGGCTAAGCTACTCAAGTATTTTTTACCTAATGAAGAGTAAGATCTACTATACAAGTTACTGGGTTATGGTGCATAGGTGGATTTGAACCAAGAATGAACCTTAGGACTTATGGAGGATAAGATATAATGATGGATTGGGATGTTAAGGCTTGGAATGAATAATCTTTATATGGTTTGATCATGTTTATTCTAGATTTGTATACTTATGCATGTGTTGAATTTATAAATATTATGACCTGGTTATAACTGAAGTCTGGAATAGTTGCAAAATTATGAATGAATATTTATAGATGTATACGCTGGTTGACCTGGTTATATTTGAAGTCTGGAATAGTTACAAAATTATGAATGCATATTTACAGATGTATACGCTGGTTGAACTTGTTAAAAGTGCGTATACACGTAGGTTCAACACATCGAGGTAGCGTATACTTTGTGAACCATGATTTTTGAATTTGCATTTGGTTCTAACTATTGATGCAGAGATCTGGGTTTCTCATTGTGGTCTAGTGACTATTTGTCAGGTGAAAATATTCTACATATTCAAATTGGTTGATTGAGATTAGCTTCAGTGTTAACGGATGAAATCTAATGATGGATTAGGATCATAATGACTTATCATTATCTGATTTGATAATGGATGGGCTAGATCTGATCACCAACACATGTTTTATCCTAAATGTATAATTATGTCTGAAGTCTAGAAGTGCAGCAAAGTGTTTGCAGATCTACAGGCTGGTTTGCTTCACGGAAGCTACATATACATGGAAGCTACATATTGCAGTAGTGATTGATTTGTGCTTCAATGTTGTTGATGGATCCAGTATGAAAATTGGATGAAACATGGCCTTCAGATTTCTATGTTGTGTTCTAGGAGTATCCAGTATGAAAATTTATGAAACACGGTCCCTGGAGGAAGTGAGAAGGTTGTAGCCTTCAGTAGGTCGGCACCTACGTACTGGTAAACATATCATCCAGTACAAGAGAAAGGGGGGTTGTAACTTCCTTCCAGTAGAAGCTGGAGAATGGGAGAAGGTGGTAGCCTTTTGTAGGTAGAAGCCTACGTACTGGTATAAGTCTGTGCCAGTACAATATTGTAAACAATTTTTCTTATTATTAAAAGAAGACAGAGAGGATAGCAACAGTGGTTTTTACCCACATTGGGTTTCCACCTTACATCTTGGTGTTCATGTGTGTTGCTTATGTGTGATGGTTCTTTCTGTTATTAACTACACATGGTTATTGTTTAATGTTTAATAAATTCCTGATTCTCAAATTAAAGATCAACATATGATAATTAATTGAATCATGAGTTTACTGGGTATATGCTCGTTTCTTTAAAAACAATTGCGTACACACGTGGGTTACCTTCATTGAAGTCACGTATATGAAATTGAGTATGAAAAGAAAAAGATTATTGATTTGCTAATACTGATTCACCCCGCCCCCCCCTTCTCAATATTATTTCCAACAATTCGTATTAGATCAGGTCCTTTGGTAGAAGCTTGATCTCTTGAAGGAGATCCATAGAAAAATGGGAAAGAAGCTAAAGAAGAAAGTGCCTCAGAAGAAGAAAACATCTCAAAGGAACTATGATAGTGGGAGAATGGATTGGGGAATATGTGGAATCAACTCTTCAGATTCAGAATCACCTCAGAATGGAGATGAACAAGCAAAAGAACTATCAGGTATGAATTCTGGTAATGCATTTCTCCATCAATTTGAAGATGATGAAAGTGATAGTGAAACAAATGAATTTTCTCTTATAGGTGAGGAAGAAAGATATCAAATAGAGGAAGAATTTAAAAGGCTTACGAAAAAAATTAGAGATCAACAAGATCTATTGGACAAAAGGGGATGTGCCTTCAAAGAAGAAGCTACCAAACTAAAAGCTCAACTAGAGGAAGGAAACAAGGCAAGGAAGCAATTCAAGGAAAAGGAAGATCAATGTCAAAATCTACAAGATGAAGTGACATCATTAAGAAATGAAGTAAACAAAAGGAGCACAACATTCAAGAAACTTAGAGATAGATCCAATTACTATGAAAGTCTTGAAGCTAAGATCCTCTCGCTAAAAGAAGATCTTGAAGAATTAAATAAACAAAATAAAGAACCACTCCAAGCTCTTGAAAAACAAGAAAATGAAGTTCTTGAATTAAGACATTAGTTGAAAGAAGGAAGAAAAGCTGAAGGAATCATGAAGAGGAAGTATCTTAAAAAGGAAGAACAACATCAGGTTGAGGTAAATATTCTAAAAGATAAATTAGAAGAAAATGATAAGCTCTTACAATTTCAAGATAGTACTAAGATCTTGGATGATATTCTTAGTAGTCAAAGGTCTCTTGCTATCAAAACTGGTCTTGGTTTTCATGAATCTGTTGAAGGTGAATCTAGTTCACAAAGTAAGACAAGGAACTCTAATGCAATGCTCAACAAGGAGATTAGAGGTCAATCCCATCAACAACCAAGGAAAGAAATTCTTCAAAGAAAATGTTTTACTCCTAACTATGGAAGTGATAGTAAGTTATTTCCTCAAATGAATAATGTTGATTGTTATGTATGTCATAATTTTGGACTTGTTGCAGCAAGATGCAAAAGTAGAATGGTTCAAGACTGTCACATAGAAAGATCGTCACATTCTAGGTACGTTAAGGGATATTTTTTTGCTTGCAATATGTTTGGTCACAAAACCATTAAATGTCATAGAAGGAATATGAAACATATGAGATGTTATGCATGTAACAAGCTTGGACATATAGTAAAGGAATGCAGGAACAAAGCATGGGGACCATACCAAAAGGAGAAAACATCATCATACTCGAAGATATGGAAGAAGAAGTATAGTCAAAAAGATGTGGCACAACACAATGTACAGCCATGATAGACTCAAAGGGAGCTAAATGTGTGAAACTTTAGTGTTCTAAATCTCATACACAATTTTCATGAAGAGAAGTCGTGTATATACATGATTTAGATAGTACATAGTTGCGTATATGTTAGTTTGAGGAAAACCAGTTTGACAGACTCAGGAAAAAGGGTATGATATGGTTTGGTCAATTATTTGCTCTATTTGATGATGGTTACAATATGTTGATAATGTTTGGAAATGTATTGATACTCATAAGATATTGTTTTTGATCCTCACAAGTTAACTTGATGTATATCTGATTGATGATGATGCCTTGATACTTCTTGCTAATAGATGCATGATTAGATTTGACAGTGAACAAATGGAACAGGTTTAGGGGGAGATCATGCTATGCTTCTAATAAAGCATTGTTGGCATTATGTTTAGAAGTCCTTGGTACCCAATTAATGATGATGAGTTCTTACCTTATGATGATAGGTTGATACTCACATATTATCATGGTTGATGCTTATTAGATGTGGGATGTTCCCTAGTGATGATACCTGGTTGATTGAGGAAATATCATGCAGTTCATAATGATGATGTGAATGATCAAGTGATGACTATGGTGTTTTCACACATGATATGGTATGAATGATTTGGTTACTTCCTGGAGATGATTCATGGAGGGAAACTAAGAAAGTTGATCTTGATGAGATCAAGAGGATGAGTTGATATCTATATACAGACATACCTTGTCACAGGTTGATGATATTTACACTGACATGGACATATACAGGTTACTGGTCTGGATGGTGATTGACAGATGTTGTTGATGGCAGTTGCTGATAACTATCATATTCTTGTTTTAGATATTTGATCTCTATGTCATGTATATCTTTTATTATCAAGGTCATGAAACAACCTATTTTGTTTCCCTACTATGCATGGGATGGATGATGTAATATTCTTGTTTTGTCATGTATAAACATTTGGTATATCCCCACTTGGTTGGGTGGATGAGTCAATCTTGGTATGTCTGTATAAGTCTTTGGTGATAAGAAGGTCATTTATTATTTATAGAGTCATTTTCTTCTTGTAGAACATATTTTTGCAGACCTTGCTTGCAGTCAGGGGGAGCATGGAAAACTCACTTCAGCATATCAGAGAATTCAGCATCCAGTTAGGGGGAGCATGACCCTTTTCCCTTGATGTCAAAGGGGGAGAGTGATTTGGTGTTGTTGTTGCCATTAAGTCCAAAGGGGGAGATTGTTGGAATTATGATGCATGTGTTGTACTTGATGTCAACCCAATTGTAGTAGAACAACTCACTTATATATAACTAGATGAATATACAGAAGAGATATCAGATGTGACAGAATACATGGTAGTTTTGTTAACATATATGATGTACGGTAGTTCAAAGGAATCAGTTCAGAAGTGATGTACAATGGAAACCCATTAAGATAATAGTTCACAGTGTAGCAAATTAAAATTTCCATCAAGTCCAAAGGGGGAGATTATTGGCATTATGATACAGGTGTTGTCCTTGATGGCAAATCACTCAAATGAAAGATCTAAGTACTACAAGTTAACAACAAAGAATTATAGTTCAGGACACACAAAATGAAGAAAGAAAGGTATACACAGGTTCACCTTGACCAAGCCGCGTATACATGTGGGTTCATTTTATAAAATGAGCGTACACATACACATGCACTTTCACAGAAAGAAAAGCGCGTAGATCTTGGGAAAAGAAGTTTTTGGGTCCAAGGTATTTCTTTGGTCCAAGGTATTTGACGCAAGGTATTTTGTCTGTGGTATTGGTCCAACGTATTTGGTCCAAGGTATTGGTCCTAAGTGGTTTTGGTCCATGGTATTGAGAAAGGCCTAAAACTATATAAGGAGGAGAAGTTCATTAGGCCAAGGTATTCAAGTATTGTATATCTAATTAAGAGTAAGATCTAGTATATAGGTTATTGGGATATGGTGCATAGATGTATCTGAACCAAGGATGAACCTTAGCGCTTGATGGAGGATAAGATCTAATGACGGACTGGGATCTTAAGGGTTGGAATGAATAATATTTGTATGGTTTGATCATGTTTATTCTAGATTTGTATACTGATGCATTTGTTGAATCTGTAAATATTATGATCTGGTTATAACTGAAGTCTAGAATAGTTACAAAATTATTAATGAATATTTACAGATGTATACACTCGTTGAACTTGGTAAAAGTGCGTATACACAGAGGTTCTACACATCGAAGTAGCGTATACTTTGTGAACCATGATTTTTGAAGTTGCATTTGGTTCTGGCTATTGATGCAGAGATTTTGGTTTTTCATTGTGTTCTGGTGACTATTTATCAAGTGACAGTATTCTGCATATTCAAATTGGTTGATTGAGATTAGCTTCAGTGTTGATGGATGAAATATAATGATGTATCGGGATCAGAGTGACTTATAATTATGTGATATGATAATGGATGGGCTAGATCTGATCACCAATGCATGTTTTATCCTCAATGTGTAATTATGTCTAAAGTTTAGAAGTGCAACAAAGTGTTTGCAGATATACGTGCTGGTTTGCTTCAGGGAAGTTGCGTAAACATGCAGGTTGGACTCTGCCAAGTATCGTATACACTCTGAAGTTTGGTTTTGAGGTTACAACAAATTCTGAATGATGATGTAGTGTTCTAGAGATTGATGATGCAGGTGTAGTTGATGGTTGTATTGCAGTAGTGATTGATTTGTGCGTCAATGTTGTTGATGGGCCCAATATGAAAATTGGATGAAACATGGCCTTAAGATTTTGATGTTGTGTTCCAGGAGTATCCAGTATGAAAATTTATGAAACGCAGTCCCTAGAGGAAGTGAGAAGGTTGTAACCTTCAATAGGCCGACACCTATGTAATGGTAAACATATCAACCAGTACAAGAGCAAGGGGGTTGTAGCTCCCTTCCAGTAGAAGTTGGAGAATGAGAGAAGGTGGTAGCCTTCTACAGGTAGAAGCCTGCATACTGGTATAAGTCTGCGCTAGTACAATATTGTAAATATATTTTCTTATTATTAAAAGAAGACAGAGATGACAACAGCAGGTGGTTTTTACCCACATTAGGTTTCCACCTTACATCTTGGTGTTCATGTGTGTTGCTTATGTGTGATTTTTATTTCTGTTATTAAATACACATGACTACTGTTTAATTCTTAATAAAGTCCTGATGCTCAAATTAAATATTAACATATGATAACTAGCTTAATCATGAGTTTGGGTATACGCTTGTTTCTTTAAACACAGTTGCGTGCACACGTGGGTTACCTTCGTTGAAGTAGCATATACAAAATTGAGTATGAAAAGAAAAAGATTATTTATTTGCTAATATTGATTCAACACCCCCCCACCCCCCTTCTCAGTATTATTTCCAACAGCATGTGCATAGATTCATCTAGAATGTTGAACTTGGCGATGTTAATAGATTCATTCCTTGGTATTGTAATTAAATAAAAGGCGCAAGGGAATTACACTCATTGTGGAGTAAATACATGGGGGAAATATTTTCCATTGAGACAAGAAAATTTGCATGCATTTTTCATTTTTGAATTGGTGCAAATGAATGTAGAATTGATCAATGTGAAAAACATGGGTACACGAAAGGATGGAAAGATGTCCCTCTTAATCCAAGGGACCTCATCCAATATTGATGTGGTATGAGATGCACACTAAAGAGGTCATCATTTCACTTTATCATGATTGAGTCTCTGATAGTGTAAGGGAATGCATGTTACATCCATCATTAATGGTTTCATATATGAATTGAAAATGGAAATTTATAAATAATACATATTTTGTATTTTGGTTGTAGGCAATGTCTTTGTTGTCATTTTCCCTAAGGACACAAAGCTAACATGGCCTATTATTTGATGAGATGTATATAGGTAAAAATTAGGTTGGTGTGACGATATGAATATGGACAATTGACATACAAAATTGATGACATGGTTGTGATGGGTCATTTTTTTGAAAGGTAAAAAAAGAGGTGGTCAAATTATTTATAAATATTTTATGCCTGAATATATGATGAAAGGAGATTTTGGGGTAAGGAAAAATCCCTTTCATATCAATTTTTCGATCCCGAGGCATGTGGGTTATGAGCCCACTCTTTATCGGAAGCGTTGAACATTACACTCAGCCTCAAACCCAGGACCATACAACATAGCATAATACATGGATGAACATGAAATACACGAAAAACCCAACCCAAAACACTTAAGGCTAGACTTAAAAATTATACACCTGCATTCAGAACTCCATCGAATCCGTTTAGGTCCATAGCTTTTCCAGTGCTCTGATCATTTGTTATCTTTTATCTCTGCTCAGCGCTATATCGGCCTATTGGCAATATCACTTATCAGCTATTAACACATCTCATTCCCTAAAATCTGATCACTAATCAAATCGGGACCATCGATCCTGGCTCTAATCCGACGGTCCTCATTCAACCATAAAACCACTATTGCATCATCTCTTCGGCCGGTTCCAATATCGTTCCAATGGGTTTTCTCCAATGCAATATATTGTTGATTGCTCATTGACATTTCTTGAAGCTTGAGGCACATCCCTTTGTAAACCATATTTTCCGATGCGATATTGATGCCACTTTGTCCTCAACGATATGATCCTGTCCATTGATCATATCGATCCAACAGATCCTATGTATTGACCCATCCATTCCTCCTTGGCTTGGTCTCGTTTGCCTCTGATGGATCTCTGCATTAAAACACAAATTTGCCACATTCATTTAAGCATGCGACACAACAATTAATTCTATATCTTTAGATCACCATCAATCCTATAGTGATCGATGGTCGATAAACAATCTCACAACACGGGATTTAACTCATTTATGAAATACACACAGAGGCGTACAACATCAACATTGAAAAAAACTTTTATATTATACATCTATAGGCTTCTATTATAGCCTAAGGCATTTTAGCCTATAGATGTATAACACGCAGGTTCATCGTATAGAAATATTGGATGGGATCACTGAAAGGATCCAATAAATCCTCTCTTTATTTCCTCTCACAAATCACTCAACAATGCATACATGGTAAATAATTAGAAATGATAAGTCTTCTAGAGACTCTATTAATTCCATCAAATTAGCTCTATTTTAAAGAAATTTTCCCCAGTTTACTCTGATGGTCCACATCTCCTCCTTCTCCACTTTAAAATTTCCATTTTGATTAAGGGGGGTCAGATGCTCCTGCATCAGACTCCAGAGGCACAAAAATTTGTGACCTCTTGGTCATTAGCTTCTCCTTATCCCTTAGGAATTCTACCCACTTCTAACTGTAACTGCCTTCATGATCTTTTGTGAGTTGCAATCAACCTCTGTAGTAATAGTCTTCTCTGCTACATGATACCTCACCAATATTTCTCCTCTGAGATTTAGTCTTTTGACATCCTTCTGGTTCTTTCCTCTAAAACCAATTGAGCACTCCTTGCTCTAGGTTGCTGCAAGTCTTCTCACCTTTCGCTGCCGCCATCTACACAACACTAAATACCATAACTCACCATACTTCAACTATTGTACCTCTTCTCCTTCTTCTTGCAAACTATTCCTCCTTCTCGCAGGAAATCTTCTTCCCTTGCCCTGCTCTGATACCACTTGATGAAAGGAGATTTTGGGGTAAGGAAAAATCCCTTTCATATCAATTTTTCGATCCTAAGGCCTGTGGGTTATGAGCCCACTCTTTATCAGAAGTGTTAAACATTGCACTCAGCCTCAAAAGTGGGGACCATACAACATATCGTAATACATGGATGCACAGGAAATACACAGAAAACCCGACCCGAACCACTTAAGGCCAGACTTCAAAATTATACACCCACGTTTAGAACTCCATCAGATCCATCCAGGCCCAAATCTTTTCTGTTGCTCCAATCATTCGTTATCTCTGATCTCTGATTGGTGCTATATTGGTCTCTCAACCATTGGCACATCGCATTCCCCGAAATCTGATCACCAATCAAATGAGGACTGTTGATCCTGGCTTTGATCTACTAGTCCTCGTTCAATCATAAAACATCTACCACATCATCTCTTCAGCCAATTCTGATATTGTTCCAATGGGTTTTCTCCAATGCGATATATCGACGATCACTCATCAACATTTCTTGAAGCCTGAGGCCCATCCGTTTGTAAACCATATTTGTCGACGCAATATTGATGTGACTTAGTCCTCAGTGATATGATCATGTCCATTAATCATATCGATCCAACACATCCTGTGTATTGACCCATCCATTCCTCTTTGGCTTGGTCTCGTTTACCTTTGATGGATCTCTATGTTAAAAAACAGATCTGCTACATTCATTTAAGCATGCGACACAACAGTTAATTCTATATCTTTAGATTGCCATCGATCCTACAGTGATTGATGGTCGATCAACAATCTCGCAACACATGATTTAACTCATTTATGTAATACACACATAGGTGTACAATATCAACATTGAGACACACTTTTATATTATACATCTACAACCTTCTATTACAGCCTAAGGCATTTCAGCCTAGGAACAATTTTTCCTTTGATTACATTTTTGATCACTCTGTTCTCATACATTTCTATCTATCACTTGTATTCCTCTCCCCTGTCCGTCTCTATGATATACATACAGTATATAATATATTATATATATATATATAAACACGTTAGGTTCATCATTATAGAAATATTGGATAAGATCACTGAAAGGATCCGATCAATCCTCTCCTTTATTTCCTCTCACAATTCACTCAACAATGCATACATGGCCGATAACTACAAATGATAAGTCTTCTAGAGACTATTAATTCCGTCAAAGTAGCTCTATTTTAAAGAAATTTTCCCCGGTTACTCTGATGGTCCATGTCTCCTCCTTCTCCGCTTTAAAATTTGCATTTTGATTAAAGGGGGTCAAATGCTCCTGCATCAATATATATCTTTCCAATAAAATCATTGAGCCATAGTAGCTCAGATCAGTCTCACAGAAATTAAATTGAGGACAGGTGAACCAAGGTGATCGAAGAAGCTAGAATATGACCATGAACATATTATTGAAATTTGCATTTATAACATCCATTGGAAATATGAGTATATTATACAAATGGCAAGCCTTGAAGCTTAGTCCATAGCAGTCAATTGTAATCTAATCTCGAACAAGAGAGGCATACATGAATCTTTTAATCTATAAATGAAACAACTAAATACTTTTGTAATTTTGAATTTGAATGAAAATTATTGAGAAATGTTTCCCTATGATATTGGTTATTAGGAATAAAATCATAGTGAAATAAAGTCAAAATGAAGCATAGAATGAAGCCATATAAAGTAGACACCAATATATTTGGTTCACCTGACTTGGGATACATGCACGAAGAAATAACCAGTCCTTCCTTTTATTCCATCCAGCAAAATGAAGGAATACAACATACAACACATCCACTGCAACCTATTATTATCTCTTCGATAGTATCCTCTCTCAATTACATTTTTCTCTCAATCATACATGGTTGCAATATAATCTCCTCATAAAAGTAGGGTTACCTTTTAGGGAAGAAAACCTAACATATATTCTATCATAATATTATGAGCCAATGATGAACGTTCCCAATTGACTTGTCCTTGTAGGGAAAAAAATCTAACATATCTTATACAAAGTATTTTTCTCAAAAAAAATCTCTTTGGGGGTGATGCCTTTAAATCCCCACCAAGGAGGGGCTCCAAAGAATTATTGTCATCACACTTTAGAACCATACGAAACAATAGTATGGGGGAAATCCCCTATTCCCCCAATAGGAACTATGATCCAAACAAAGCTAGAAAGAAGACCTTGAATCAGGAAAATAATCAAGCTCCACAAGTAATAAGCTAACATTTGTCCAATGATACATGGAACTATAAAGGGCATATATTTTTTGTTCCAAATTTAATATCTAAACCAGGCGTGTTATATAAATTGCATTCCTCTTACCCTATGGATTACTTAGCATTTTAGAAAACATATAAACCTTAACATTAACTTTAAAAATACTGACAATAAAATCTTGACGACTCAATATCTTTAGGGCTTAATATCACTCTATGGATTATAGAAAATGAATGAAATCATCTTGCATTCATAATAAAATTATTAGAATTATATTATATAATTCTAATTGTTTAACATTATCACCTTTCTAGAATTCACATTTCTAGAATTCACATCATCATTAGAATATTACACACTACTAAAAATAAATGAAAAAATTATAGATAACAACAAATTCATGAATTTAATTCATAAAACTAACTAATCTTCTAATTATTACTCTAAATAATACACTCTAAATAATTAAAAAAGTCCATGATTTATAACAATATTATCAATAAATTGAAGCTTAAGACCATATCCTAAATGTAATAACTTGGAAAAATGAAATTAACTTTAAACATATGAGAGATGCCAAGGAGGATTTTGTACCTAAAAGTATGATGATAAATGACTTCACGTGAAAAACTTCAAACCTGTACATACATTATCCTATACTATTAAATAAAATGGAACTTTTTTGTCACAATAGTGGACAAATATAAAGAACTATACTAAAAATTCATCATTGTGATATAATATAGTTGTCTCTAGATTCCCACAAACAAAGATTAGAAATTTGCATGATATTACCAATTACCTCTAATTATCATTAATAAAACTTAACATTTAAGATGTACATGCATTAAAAGATGAAGTTACTTTAAGGAAAAATACTTACTTAAAAAGGCCCTTTCCTTCTTAAAGAACCTTCCATGGTTCAAGACACCTTATTTTTTCAATTGAATAATTAAAATTTATTTTTTGTTGGAGAGGTGACTCTAAATATGTTTTTTCCAAATTAAATTAAATTTGTGTTTTTCTCTATCAGATTAGAATTTTTTTGCGTTTCTAAATGGATAAAGTTCCAACAAAGACTGTAAAATGACTGTAAAATGTTTTATTGATAGTTATCTATTTTTTGACCATGTCTTTCAATAATGGGAAACTCTTCTCAAATCTTTTTTATGTTGGTATGATCACTAAATTGTATAATAAAGTTAAGTTTCATGATGCGTAGTTTGTTGTGGAGTATTTAGTTATGAATACATCTTATATTACAATCGGTTAAATTCTATGCGTCTTCAACTATATGTTTGTAATTTTATTTTATGGAAAATTTTTAGAAAATCAACGTAAAGTTATAAGAATATCGATTTTATAACTTTTATTATTAAACTTCAAAGATGATGTAAAAAAAAATAAAAAATAAAATACATACATAAATAAATAGATTAAAAGTTATTAACAATACATATCAATTTGCGAATGAAATAAATGTATGAGATATGTCTTTTAATTAATTTTATTATCAGTGTTATATTTTTATTAAAACGATATATTATAGAAATTAATTTAAACTCGCAAAATAATTAGGATACAAAAGCTTCCATATATTGAAATTTAATGAACATCCATAAATAATAATTAATAGTTATCCATAAACTGGATTAATGAATGTATCCATAAACTGTCTATATGAAAATATATACAAAGTACATTATATGAACATCCATAAACTAAAGTAATAAACATTCATACACTGAAATAATGGTCATGTATGCATAAATTGTACATATGAAAATATACATTAGAAGAGCTAAAGGTTGCTTATGAGTTGAGAGTTGTCGCTATAAGGTTATACGAGAATGTAATTGCCAAGTTAAAGAGCAATGAGGGGTGGTTGAAAGGTATTAAGTGTAATATTGGAGTTAAACAAGGTTTCCCCCTCTCCCCTACCCTATTTGGCATTTACATCGACAAACTAGAAGGTTGTTTAGAGGAAGCAGGATGTGCTAGCATGATCTTAGCTGGGATAGTCATCATCCTTCTTCTCTACACTAACGATATTGTTCTTCTCACAAGGTGCCTATCTGATCTTGATAAGCAACTTATACTTCTTAAGGATTTTTGGTCTACCATGGGTGTGCTTGTTAACACTGACAAAACAAAAGTTATGATTATCAAATCCAAGAAGGATGCTTACGCTAATTTTATGTATGACAATAGTAAATTGGAGGAAGTGTCTTCCTACAAGTACATAGGAATTGATGTTCAGCACAAGCTCAACTGGAACTATAGCATTGAGGAAAGGATCAATGGGGGATGGAAAGATTATTTTGGTCTTGAAAATAATTGTAAAACAACAAACCTCGTAATGTGGGATAGAAAGAAGTTCCTCTTTGAAACTGTAGCCACTCTGTTTATCTTATATGGATGTTAGGTTTGGGGTTGTAGCATCTCTAGAGAATCTTGGAGAAATATTGGGCAAATCCAAAAGCATTTTACAATGTATAACCTCAAAATTAAAAGCAACACGCCCTATTTAATTCTCCTTATAGAAGTGGGTCTTTCCCCTATCAAGAGCCTAGCCACGACTAGGCTTCTGTTGTACAAGCACAAACTCAATAACATAGGAGACCATGGACTTCCTAATCTAGCTTTAAATTCCAGCCAAAACTACCTAAGGCTCAAACAAGGTTGGTATAGAGACACTAGTGCCGAGTTAAACCATTGGGAGATCAACAAGAATGTTGCATTGAAAAACATTAATAACATTAAAAATATTGTTACTTCTAAGTTAAAAGAAAAATGTGGCATGATAAAGATTTAGTAGTTAAAATAAAATTAAGATATTATAAGCAAGTCATCAACCCCACCCTGGAAGATCAAAAGTATCTCTCTATTTTAACTTTCTCAAAGAAGAAAATTAATATAGCCAAGATTAGAATGAACTCTCATGAGCTCCATAGTGAAATGGGTCATTGGGCAGTTCCTAAAACACCATGGATGGAAAGGTTCTACCATCTCTGTGAGAATACAAACATCGAGGATGAAAATCACTTCCGCTTAGAGTGCCCCTCGTAAAACCACATTAGATCTCAGTTTCAAAATCTGTATTACAATACTGACCTTCCTAGCCTTTTGCATTGTCAAAATAACAATGAGCTCAAGAGGCTTCTCTCCAAGCTTTTTGAGAATAGGAATAAAATCTTAAATCAAATTAAATAATTCATTTCATTAGGTCTGATAGACCAAAGTTTGGTCTTAGTTGATGTTAACCATCATCATCATCATCATCATCACAAATTATAGTACATGTGAACATGCCCTATGAAATGGGCCTAAATATATACAAAGTATAAGGTCTAAGTACCACTACCCCTATGTGGCTACAAGTAAAAATCAATGTTCAGATGCTGGTACTTCCATCTAACAAATTCAAATACAAATTATTTATCATTATTTACAAAATAAACAATATAGAGATAAGTGATTTAATTATGATTGGATATTATTCCACTAACCTAACTCGAGCCCAAATAAAAGGTGTGTGGGATGGGGGTCACATCAATCTGAGTCTACTGTTCCTAGGCTTGTGGCTCAATGGTTGGGGCCTACATCAATGGGTCCACTTCAAGATTGCTACCAAAACATCCATCCTTTTCTTGCACCCACATCATTATGGCCTTGACATCACCTTGCATCTAGGCCTATGTATATAATGGCAAATACATTATAAGTAGTCTATGAATTAATTAGCTTGGATGTAACTAAAACAAAAAAATGTTGAAATCATAGGAATAAATTTTTTTACCTCGAGTGTTGGTCCATGTGGCTCTCCTTAATGTAAATTTGATGACATGGAAGTGGAGGTGTCAGAGACTCCATAGGAACACACACTAATGGGTCCTACTTCAGACTATCAACCAATACCTCAAATGACTTCTTAAGTTGATCCATATAACCATGTATCTACATCTTATCATGAAATTATTAATATAAATTAAATTTGATATGGACTTATTAATATAAATAATGTATAATTTGATGATACGAGTTGAAATTTCCATATATATATACCTTTCCCATGTCATGATGGCAATACATCCTCCAAGATTCATTGATGACATCACGACATATATGTGCCAATGGAAAAACATTCTCATAAGGTAGAATCTCGAGCACTTCAACAATACCAAATTCAATTGGGGGAGAATGAGGAAACAATGGTGGTATTCTCCTCTCTCCATGTAATGCAACGTGTGCACTGACCAATGTGGTTCACATTGTCTCTGTAATGGTACCCTTGTTTTCAATGTCAAGTTGTGATTGGTCCTCTAGCTTGGTCATAAATACCACAATATGAGATGGTATTGGTACCAATCCCCGAGCTGGTGGCACATGGGAAGGGTCCCTATGATTCCTAGAATGATCATAACTATATCCCTTGTCGAATCCATAAAATTGTGATGGGTTGTTGGTGTAATCTGGCCTCATATGGAGCACACTCTTTTCATATAACTACTAGCCAAGTATAAGGGAACCTAATCATGGTGGGGGAACATGCCACCAGCTCCAATTAATTGCTCACAAACATACGTAGTTGAATTGGTATTACTAAAATATATGATTTTAAGTGGACCATGATGTCTAACACGACCCATAGGGACCTCAAAAAACTCCCCATGCACATCAATTTCATCAGTAGCAGCTTTCAGTGCCTTACAATCATCTGTTCCTCTAACATCCCATTTCCTTGTCCTATGTATGGTATGAAGGAGGTCACTTTGTGGGCCCACCCTTTAGTAGACCTCGATCAACTGATTGATTCTCTCCAACACCAGAGTCAAGTGACATCTATTAGATGAGCTAGTAGGAGGTGTACCTAGCTCTCATGTAATAAAGTCATGCTGGGATTTAATATCGTGGAGCATGATAATTGTAGTGGTGTCATCCCATGGAGGGATCAACGCTACAATGTTACACTCAACTGCACTCTACTAAGACTTTGTAAGTCGTATACAGAATTTAACATATATAACACACTAAACATAACAATATATATATTAAATTCAAACACATAAATTGAAGAAAATTTAAAAGTTAAAGAAAATTTACAGTTATAAACACATAAATTAAAGATAGTTTAAAAATGTAGGAGATGTACCTCAGACAAGTGAAGCTAGACTGTGTGCAACATCATAAACAAATATAGATACACTATCTATCACACTCCCACTAGTGTCAAGCCTAAGATCTACCAGTGAAACATGGCATTTGGCCAAACCACATAATTGTTGTCGAGCACGACCATATGTCATTGATCCCTTTAGACTTTGAAAACCTGCTAATGGGGGTAAAAGTGGTCAAGGCTCTACATAAATTGCATTTTAAGGGTTTGATTATAATATGGATAAAGTAGAAAAATTAAGAGTTGATTCAAATCATATAAAAAAAACATATAATCATGTAATACTATCAAAATGAAAAAACATAATGTTAGGTTTAGGAAACCATATAAAAGATTGTCAATACTGAAAATTACATTTAGTCGGAAAAGTTAATTATTTTGGACAAAAGTATGTTAGGTTTTTGTAATCTAATATTAAGTATAATATAGAAAATTTATAAATACAAATGAAAACATGAAATGTTAGGTTGAGTGAAACTATATATGAAAGTGCTAACTCCTAAAATTACATTCAGTGGGAAAGGTTAACTACATTGTACACAAATATTCATTTTTAACTATAATGTATAAATATTAAAAATGGTAATGAGAAAATATCATGCTAAGTTGATGAAGGGATATAATAACGAATTTACACTTCAAAATAAATTGATTTGGTGAGGTAGGTTTGCTAGGCTATCATGATTTAAAATTAAGACTAGTATACGGATATGTATAGTGGAATAGAGTTAAGGAATAGAAGGAAATACTAATATAGAGGAATAAGAGAAATACAATTTTATTCTAAGTATGCAAGTTCTGTCTATATTAAAGTACCTAATATAGGTAAATCAATGAAAGGTGAAGGATGACTAGTTAATGGGGTTTTTCTTTTCACGTAGATATGAAGTACCAAAATAATCAATATATGAGATGAAGGTAACATGGATACAAAAAATACTTTAGATACTATGTGAATAGATTCATGAAATTTTTTGGCCTTCTTTTAAATATGATGGCCATAATCAACATCTTTCCACGTATGTGTTTTTCCACTTACACATTGATGTGAGGAAATGGATTCTTGAGATTATCTACCATCTAGTATAATGATTGTGGTTATAAGGATAGTAGAGTGGGTAACTAAAAGGGTTATTTTGAGAGTGTGATGATAGTGGTGATTGAGATATCATCACATATTAGGTCATTGTTATAGCCTCTTCTTTTCTTTTCCAAAAACAATATTTTTTATTCATAGAAAAAACAAAGATTACATTTTTCACATGCATATGAACTTAATAATAGGTCTTACCCCTAGTCATACTTGTCACAAAAGTTCTTAAAAATAAAATATATAATATATATTATACTATAGGACTCATAAGAATAAAAGTAAAGAAGTTTCCTCTTTTAACTATAAATTGTTCACTAAAAGGATTATAGCCAGAAGAAGATTATAATCTTCCATCATAGACCTTTAGAATTGAAAAAAAACTAATACATATAGTACATATAAACTAATTCAAGAAAACAAAACAACATCTAAATAGAAAGTTTAGATTGACTAAATAATGTTGACAAGAAAACCATTTCTAAACTCAAGTAAAATCATCTATTCTTCTTAAACTTTAGAGTGCCTTTTTTGATAATTTATCAACTAAAGTATTGAGGTCCGTGTAAACACAATCAAAAGAAGTGATCAAATCTAGCATCAATACCTTAAGGCTATTACCCAAAATCCTAAGAATAAAATTTTAGAGGTGTAGTTTTACTAATCAAATTACTAACTAAACAAGAATCATCATAGATATGCAAGTTTGAAATAAACCTCCAACACAACTAATTGCTCCCCCACTTTCAAAAACACCCATCAAAAAAATCTAATTGTAGATTTATCTATCTATACCGTAATGATACACTTTTTCCCATTTCTCAATAATTCATTTTATTCATAGAGCATAAATAAATAAATATACGTAAAAAATTGAAATAAACCAATTTACAAAACTAGTAAAATTTTGTTCAACCAAATACTTGATAAACCCATACTTTATTAATTTTTTTTTTAAACTAAACTTTGGAAAGCTCTTCAAACTGTTCAATTATATTTATATGACACCTATTTTCAAATCCAGTGAAATTTTTTATCCCTTTCACATGACCTTTTCTTCCTGCAAATGAGTGAATTTTTATCCCTTTCACAGGACCTTTTCTTATTGCAAATGATCACTCATTTTAAGAAGCACTTTTCTCAATTTATATGGCATTGTGGCATATATCAACTAACATTTAAACAAATATTTAACTAATAATTTTTCAATGAATCGAAGCATGGTTGCTAATAAATTTCAAATAATATATTACAAATAACAAATATCAATAACGAGGATCATACTTTGGCCTCTTGAGTTTATTTACCTAAATTTTCATGGTATCACATTATAAAAACTTTAAAACGAGTTTTTTTAATATTATTGTGTCTCTAATTTTAATGAGATTTATCAAAATTAATTTTAAGTTTGAAAAGTTTTTAAAATATTAAAAAATGTTATTATTTTATAAATAATAACATATTTATAAATATTAATTAATATTTATTTTATAATCAATTTAATATGTTTTATAGATTTTTATTAAATTTATTTTAAATTTTTTATTTATAAGTATGGAATAAAATATTAATTTATAAATATTATTATTATTATTTACATGTTAAAAGTGTGTACTTGTTTTATCTCAAATTTGCTTTTTCTTGTAAGGTGATTCAATATTTATTTATGATTACATTGATTACTGAGGGATGACTTGAACCTAGAACTTAGAGGTACAAAAGTCTTCACTCACACGACCATTGCCAATTGAGAAGCCTTACTTAGGCTTACTTGCTTAACTCAAAGTTACCCACATTATGATTTGCAAATTTTAAATTAAGAAGGAAAAACAAAACAAAAACAAATGTCAACATCAACCCATCTACAAAATCTAAACTTGAATTTTTGTTTATTATATAACTTTTATAATTTCAAAATATAAACTTGTCTTTTGATTTACTATATAATTTTTATAATTTTAAATTTCCTAGATGTTATTTCATTTTCAATATTAAATTATTGATCATAATGTTTTGAATAAATTTCAAGTTAATAGATATTAATCCCTGCTAAGGAATGAATCTAACAACTGACTTTCCTGTTGACCATTATTAGTTTACCATTGACAAATACAGCTTATAATGTTTGACTTTGACATGTGACATACTTGGTCCAAGCACACGAAGACAATGTTTCTACAACACACTACATATCAAGTTGTTATCCAAGGGAAAATAAAAATAAGTATTTTCTTAGTAGGGCACACCTTCAATGGTCACAAGAAACCATATTTATTGTGATTAAATTCCTCACCACTATTAGCACTAATTACCTCATACCAACCTTAGGCTTTACATGCATTAAGACAGTTAAAATTTTGGACCTGGTATGGATTTACACCACAGTGTCAATCACATCTCCAAAACACATATCAAACATTGTAATTTCTAGATATAACTAAATTGCACATTCTTTTATTTGTTGAAAACACACATGCACAACATGGATGAACTAATTTTCTCATGTTATCCATAATGTAATATCCTTTTTCTCTATAGTTGGTAAGAAAAAAGGGTTTTAACTACGATAGGTAATAATATTGGATGGATGTTGGATATCATTAGTTGATGGAATATGCCAAAGTTCATTTTAGGTTCTCCATATGCCATATGTATGGTCACCTTAGGAGAATGTGCCCCAAGGAGTTGCTTGTTGATGAAAACATCATGGAAGAGAGGATAGTAGCTAACAAACATGAAGACTTTTTGGCAAAAGTGGTTAGAAGGAAAAATGGACAATAAGGTTTGTTTAAAGGTAAGTTAATTTCTAAGAAACCTACTTCCAATATTTTCAATAAGATTTTATAAGAAACATTTAGATTCAAGGGGGTTCTTGCTAGTGCGGGAATAAAAAAAGAATAAATGGAGAGATGACATTACATGAAGCTTAAATGTTGTTTGCAAGAATGACAATATTCTTGCATTAAGAATAAACTAGTTTCATTTGTAGACATGATGAGAACAATGGATAATCATAATATGTGTGTGTGTGTGTGTGTGTGTGTGTGTGTGTGTGTGTGTGTGTGGATGCCCTTCCATCATGTACTTCATGGAGGTAAGTGAGGTTTATAATTTCATAGAGGTAAAAATATCCCTCTAAATTTTTTATAAATAAGAAACATTTCCAACGAAGAACAATCCACGTGCACACAATACTAATAATTAGATTGTGTTTGTGGGAGAGAAGGAATGCCCATTCTAATGAAGAAAGAGGTGGAATTGACATATAGTATAAACACCATGCACTTCTCTAATAATCAATTTTTTTAGCGTTAAATAAGAAATTTTATTTTATTTCAATAAGGAAAGGAGGATATAGTTATGGAAGAAGTGCTTGTGGAAAGTGGCGTAGTTATCAAAGAGAGTGGAAGCCTGGGAGAACTTGGTATGAGATATTGTCTATATCATGTACTAAGAAAGGAAAATAAGAAGCTATTATTTGGTAAGAAACTAACTATTCAAGTATTCAAAATGATTGTTTGCTATTACAACATATGGGGTTTGGGGAGTGCCCACAAAAGGATATCCATAAAGAGGATTTTTTCAGTAGACAAATTTTAGGCCTTACTAATATACAAGTACACTATAGAGGCCAATAAAGTAAATGGTTTTTTTAATTACACTCTAATTGGACATTTTTTTCAAGCTTTGTGTTTGGTGGCATAAATTTAGAGTTATAGTGGTTGGATGGTACATGTTAAGGAAAATAAGGAATGCTTCTCTTCTTTAGTCTACCTCTTTATGACATTTTTTCATGTTGAGTTAGATATAGTTTTTAATGTTTTCACCATACATGGCAAGGGATGTTTTCCAATATTATTTCCTTGGAAGAGTAGAATTAAGGAAGGATAATGTTCCAGTGGAAAGGGACGTGAATTTTATCTCAAGACAAGAGGTAGGGGATGAAGTTGATCAAATGGGTCTCTTAGTATATTTCCTTCTTTAGAAGGTTGATCGCATGGGTCTTTACGATATTGAACCTACGATTTTGAAATATAATTGGAGGAATAATAGAAATAGGAATAGATACATCTCAAATAGATTATACAAGTTTGTAGTTGTAGATAAAATAGTTGATATTTCGGGAAGCATGAGATCATATATAAGTGATTGGGGGTGCATTTGATCATATGCCAATCCTTTAATAGGTGGGGTAGTTTCTTAATTTTAGTATACATAAGTGTACACATGTTTCTCCTCTATATAAATAAAAAATGCACATTCGCATATCACTCATGTTCAAAATTGTTTAAGAAAACAAAGAGTTGTTAAAAATTGTTAGGAACATTTTATGCCAAGAACATTTTGCCACTCCAAGAGATGCTGACAAAAAAGATGAATTGATGACCTATAGGAAATTTGAATTAACATTGGTGTTTTTTTGTGGTAGTTTTCAATGATGGCTATCCTATTGTCATTTTCATAGGTTGGAGAGAACATTTTGGAAATCATCCTTGTAGGGTGTGAAATCATCCATGTAGATTTCCATTCAATCATGCAAAACGTCAAAGAAAATGCTCAATACAAACCTCTAGAAGGTAGTACGGCCCTTTTACATACCAAATCGAAGAACCTTGTAATAGAAGGTTCCCCATGATGTGAAGGTGGTCTTATCCTGTTCAGTGCTAATCTAGATTCAATTGTGCCTACTGAATCCATCCAAAATAAGAAGAACTTTTTCCCTACAAGGAAATTCAAAACTTTGTCAATAATGGAAAGGAAAAGTAGTCCTTCCTTGTGTCTTTGTTGATTTATTTGTAATCAAAACATATTTTCCCATTTTCCATTATTTTTAAGGACAATTACTAAGGGAGACAACCATTCACTCTCTGGTATTGGATAAATGAATCTTGCATCCAATAATTTGTACAATTAATCTTTCACAATGTATTTTAGTCTAGGGTTCATCTACATCTGAGTCTGATGAACATACTTATGATCCTTCTTGATATATATATGATGATCTCATATGGAAGGATGGAATCCATTCATTTTATTATATCCCCATGAAAGTGCATGAACATGTTGTCTCAAAACAATCAACAATTTATCCTCTTGTTCGGTAGAAATAAAGGGGTTAATTTTCAAGGTTTTGGAAGGGATGATTTATATGGTTTTCACATTATTTTTTCAGAATCAATATTTTTCCGACCTTGCCATGAAATTTATTGAGAAAAATGGGTTGTCCTATAGATTCATCTTTCAAGCCATCAATATTCATGGAAGCAAGGTACTTATTTTGCATAAATTTATCAATCAAATTATCCTCATCCATTTGTCTATTGCCAATGGTGGTTTATAATGTTCATTGGGGTAGGAAGATGATGAATAAAGGTATTCTTATTCTTCCTCTTCTACGCAAATAAGAAAATCATGCTCTATGAGGGGTTGAGTATATGGATATAATACAAGTTGTTTTTTATATTTCCCATTAGTGATAGTCATATTTGTAGCCCTATACCTAATGTAGGCATTAACAGTGGACATGCAAGGCCTTCCTAAGATAAGAGGGTATCCATTAAAATTGGTCTTGGGCTAAACAATTGTAACACCCTCCTCCCACATCTGCCCAAGTAATCGGGCAACTGGGGTAAACATGTAGGAGAGTCCACTATGATTGGATTAAACCTCCTATGTAACCTTAATGAAGTGGAATTGACAAGAAAATAACATGCAGACCTTCTACATTAGCTACATGACTCTCAGGAACCATGCCAACCACTCAGGTAGCTATCGCCTAGGTCCCACTGAGGTTTTAGACCACTTGATCCCTAGACACTCCCATGTTATGGACCTGATAGCGTCCAAGAGGCTTTGGATGCTCTCATACCAAGGCATGCAAACATTCAACGACTATTTTTCCTAGTGTTGTGCCATATTCCTTGGGATTTGGGCCACATTTTCAGGCCCATATCCCAAATCACTATCTAGAATTGAATGACACCTTCTGAATAGAAAGATAACAAGGAAATAATGATGCAAATGTAAATACTTGAACAAACCCTTAACTAGACCCCTACTAGCCATGACAGGCATTTTATCAAACATATCACAGATATGTAATCTACATGTGTAAAAAGAAAGTTAAGCATAGGGGTCTCATACTTATCTGAGAATTGTTATGAAGCATTGTTCCCTTATATCATTTGCTACATTATCTTCTATTAGGTCATAGATACATTGTGCATTCATTTACATGTAAAACATTATGAGAGCCATACATAGCCACTGTCATAAAACATATGCATAAGAAACATAATATCAACATAAATACCAAGGAAAGCACAATCATATGATCCGCATATAAACTAGTATAATACTCATAGAAATACAAGGAGAAATAACCTCATATTGATGATGCAAAATCCAAACCTAGGATGGGACTACCATGTTCCACTTGACCATAGAATGGCTGATCGAAATATCTATTCATACATTCACCCCCATGCAATATTCCAAGCATGAATGTGGTACTCAAGCCAAAATAACCAACCAGGGCATCTTGAGGCTAAACCACTTCACCCTTATCACTAGAAACCTGACTTTACCATAATCCATCCTGGATCACTAGGAAAACATAATAAATGTGAAATAATATGCTTTACCATGATCTCCACCCAATTACTAGGCTAAACAAGCATGGATTCGACTAGATTTCCCCACCTACACTGTGAGGAATTTTCCTTTCTCCTAGTCTCTCGGGATTTACCACAATCCACACCATATCACTAGGTCTTAAACCAAGACCTAGTCTCTAGGATTCACTAAATATCCCAACCCATGATTACTACGAAAAATAGAGAGCAATACACCTCTTTTCTTTATCGTATATACCTCCATTCATCGGCAAGGATTCCTAGGCCCACCGAGACAACACAATCTTGGCTTTACCACAACCCACAATCTAGATCAGTGGTTACTAGGCTAGTTTCTTTATTGTGATCCACAGTCCACTTTAGGGACCACTAGGACATGTGATCTATAATTTGGAGATCCACCTCACTCAGCTTCAAATCCATCCAAAAATCTAGCTCGACCAAAACATGAGAACCCCATCACACCATGGATATCTAGAAATGGCAAGGCTAGGATGAAAAAATTGTCACACCTAGGAAAACCCATGCCATAATAACAAAAGAACCACATGCAATACCATGCACTCCAAATCTAGTAAGGAAAACACACATGTAAATCAATACCTACAAAGAATCATGTTGTAGTTTCTTGATCCTACTCTTCCTTGCTTACTCTTTTGTTCATCTTTCCTTCTTTTCCTTTTTTCTTGATCAGATGACAAAGTTCTCTAAGAAAACTCTAAGTGTCCAAGAGTGAGAGAGAGAGAGAGAATAATGAGAGAGCTCCAAAAATGAGCTAACAAAAGGTTACAAATTGATCCTTAGAATACGTTTTATCAGTTAAGCCTCTATTTTCTTCATTTTCTTCCTCACATGCAACCTGTGACCTTTCACCTTCCTTTTCTCCTAATTTCCATTATTTTCATAAATAAATGTGCCAAAAATGTCATTTTTCGTTTCCAAAACATTAACCAATTCCTTTGCTAATTTCCTTATCCATAATAACTAAAATGAACATCCACACTAGCATGCCTTGCCCAAAATTCAACTTGGAATAAGTGTCCAATCAACTGTGGTTATTATTGTTTCCTTTATTAAATTTTATTACATGGAATTTTTAATAGGGTTTTTACAGAACCCTTTCCCTTGGGGTACACCATCCTCGGTGTTCAACCACACATATACCTTAGCAAAACCACTGAAAATAAAACATACTGCCCATGGATATTTATAACATATCTTGATGCAGTATTTATAGTGATCATGTTGCTGAAAAGAAAACCAACATGACAACATAACAACATGAAAACTATAATTACATGACACCCATACAGCTTTATAACATAGCTCATGGTGGAATTTACATCCATATACATATGTACATGTACCAAAACATCATCAAACATGTAACAAAACATATACCAAAGACATATACCGAAACTACTTTTCCTCCACTGGTAAACATTGAAGCACACATAGCCCGCATCTAATATGCCATCTCCCATGTAGCTTCATCGGGCCCAAATTTCTTCCACTACATTTAAACTTGCTTGATTGCTCAGTTCCATAGCATGAGCGCCTTTCTTTTCAATATACACTAAGGCTCTAGCTGGAATTCTCCATCTAGTTCCACTTGTAATACAAACCAGTCAATCACATTATTAGCATACTTAACATACTTCTTAAGAATTGACACATGGAAAACATCATGGAATTTCACTGTCGGAGGCAGTGCAAGTTGATAGGCTATTGTCCCAATCCTCTCAATAATATTGAAGGGTCCACAACACCGTGGTGCCAGATTGACACATGATCCAATCCATAAGGAGATATTCTTCGGTTTGATGCACAAGTACACATGTTTCCCAACCTGGAACTCCTTGAATAACCCGTTCTGATATTCATAGCTCTTTTGCCTATCCTATGTTTCCTTTAGATTCTTCTTTATAACCTTCATTTCCTGTTCCATGTCCGCCAACATGTCCTATCCAATAAACACCCTATTAACTAGATCACTGCAACTCATGGGAGTATTGTAACTCAGCCCACACAATGCCTCAAACAGACTCATCTTCAAAGATTCCTGATACCCATTGTTGTAAGAAAACTCTACCAATGGAAGATACTATTCCCAACTTCATTTTTTATGCATCACGTACATCTTCAACATGTCCTTCAATATCCTATTGACCCTCTTTCTCTGTCCATTTATCTACAGATGATGAGATGTATTGAAGGCCAAGTTTGTGCCCCAAACCTACAAATAACACCTTCCAAAAGCTGGAAGTGAACTATGCATCCTTCTTTGGCACAATCTTATTTGGAACACCATGCAATCTAACCACATCTCTAATGAATACCTGTGTTACATCACTAGCTGAGAATGTAGACTTCACTAGAATGAAGTGCACAACCTTTGTCGACCTGTCCACTACTACCATGATGGAATCATGTTGTCTCACTATCCTCAGAAATCCTATGATAAAGTCCATAGAAATGACCTCCCATTTCCATTATGGAATGAAAATTGGCTATAGCAGTCCACATGGATTCTTACACTTTGCCTTCACACAGTGACAATTGAAACACCTAGCCACAAACTCTGCAACATCCTTCCTCAGATTCGGCCAATAATAAAATTTCTTTGTTATGGTCAATGTCTTCTAGTATCCTAGGTGACCTACATATGGTTTCCCATGAAACTCCCTCAATATCACCTTCTTGATCTCATCATTTTCCGACACATATATCTTATCTCCAAATCTAACCAATCCATCTATTACAAGACAATAGTCCACATCCTGTGCACCTGCACCTGTACCTATACATGTACAACTACTAGTACCCATACCTCTACTACTACATGTACCTATACCTATACCTGTACATGTACTCTGCTGCAACCTATGCATAATCTCCATATATCTGACATCTTTCTGACATACCTACAGGATCATATCCTATAAGTCTGTCCCATAGGATCTCATAGCCACTAAGTGATTTACTTGTACCCGTCTACTAAGGGAATCAACTGCATTATTCACCTTTCCTTTGATGTAGCTGATCTCAAAGTCAAACTCAATGATTGTGGCCAACCATCTAGTGTGTCAGGTGTTCAGATTCGGTTGCTCAAACAAATACCTCAATCTAATGTGATCACTCATCAGCACAAACCTCTTGCCAAGAAAATAGTTCCTCCACATCTTCAATGCATGTATGATTGATACTATATCAAGATCATGTTTTGGGTAGTTCTTCTCATGCTCATTTTGTTTTTGTGACTCATAGCATATCATTTGTCCTTCCATCATAAGGACTCCACCAAGTCCTCTCTTGCAATAATTTGTACATACTACATATTGCTTGTCTAGATCTTCAATCTTTAACACTACAACATGTGTCAACAATTTCTTAAACTACTCAAACTAGCCTCACACTCATCTGTCCATTTGAACTTCTAACCTTTCCTCTGGTATGATGTAATAGGATAAGAAGTCTATGAGAAGTTCTTTATGAAGCTCCTGTAATAATCTGCCAACCCCATGAAAGATCTCACCTCATCCACATTCCTCGGAGCTACCCACTCCATGATGGCCATTATCTTTTATGGATCCACTCCTATGCCCTCCTTGTAAACAACATGTTCCAAGTAGTATACTTTAGTCTGAAATAAATTTCACTTGTTGAGGTTAGCATACAACTAATACTCTCTCCACAATCTCAACCCTGTTGCTAAATGCTCAGCATTCAGTTCCTCATTTTTATAATATAGTAATATGTCATCAATGAAAACAATAAAAAACTTGTCCAAATATGGATGCAACACAATATTCATCAAGCACATAAATGTAGTTGGACCATTAGTTAAGCTGAATGGATCTACAACAAACTCATAATGCCCATACCTGGTCCAGAAAGTTGTCTTGTAAATGTCCTCCTCTTTGATGTGTACCTAGTGGTATCCTTATCTAAAGTCGATCTTAGAGAACACTGTTGCTCCCTTCAAATGATCAAATAGTTCATTAATCCTAGGTAACAGATACCTGTTCTTGATAGTTTCTTTGTTCAACTACCTATAGTCAATGCATAATCTGGGAGTACCATCCTTCTTCACAAACAATACCAGTGTGCCCCAAGGTGATACACTTGGCCTAATGTATCCCTTGTCCAACATTTCCTACATCTTCAACTTCAACTCTACCAACTCATGCATGCTCATCTTGTAATGTGCTTTTTATTCTCAAGCTACCCCTAGCACTAATTTAATAAAAAAATCTACTTCCATATAAGGTGGCAACTTTGAAGTCTCCTCAGGGAATACATTTTGAAACTGTTGTACAACAGGGTACCTTCTCAAAACTCTTGCATCTTCAACTTCCTTATCTTTGTCAGTGGAAATATGCATGAAAAATAACACACACACTTTCGTGTGGCTACACTTTGCTTGCATAGCTATCACCATCCTACCTGATGTTGCTTTCTTACTTCCCTATAGGACTCTTGCTTCCCCATTGTCATCCACACACTCAATGAATTTTTCATAACAATCCACCTTGTTCCTATGAAGATACAACGAAGCCATGGCCAACAACATATTGTATGATCCTAACAGTAATAAATTAAAATGTGTTGTAGTAGGCATACCATTCAAATCAAATGAACAAGCTCTCACCCAATGATGAACTTGCTTCTTTGTACCTATATCCAACTACACTAACCAATATTCTGCATGAAATTCCTTACTCAAACCACACTTATCCACCAAGTCAAGACTAACATAACTATAATTAGATCCAGTTCAATCAAAATAGAAATAAATTGATCACAAATCTTATCGTTCATCTCAATGATAGATGCTTGATGGTCTGTCTATTTGTTATCCAATGCTACATAAATACAAGGAACACTCTGACCAACATCCCCAATAGTCTGTGCCTCCTGTGCACTATATATTTGAGGTATAACACCTTGATTTTCCAGAAAATACCTCTTAAGGTGATCCTTACCCAATGTCCAACACTCCAACCGACTAGTGCCCTCATCTCTATGCTAATGTTGTGACCCATGTCCCTGACTAGCTGTATTGAACCTCTTTTGTGGTGCCACATTTTCTTTCTCTTTTGGATTCTAAGGCCTTTCTCTTTTTAGTTTCCATTTACCTTTGCCTTCGTCCATATCCTTTCCATCATTGTTGAGATTCATTCTTACACTTTGACTATTCATAGCAATGCTTTAATTTCCCAATAAATTCCTCAAGTGACAGAGGCTCATCATACTCAATTCTCTAAATGCTAATGGAAATCCACTGAAAAATATTTGAACTTTAGCCTTCTCATATTTAAGATACAGTACATACCTCAACAGCTCCAGTAACTTAGTCGTGTACTCTTCATCTGTCATTGATCCCATCTTTAGCTCATAGAATTCTTTGGCCTTACTATTGTAGTACCTTTCTAACAAGTACTTCTTCCTAAAAATGCTATGGAACTCATTCCAAGTTAAGTCATTTATCTTGATGTCTCTAACCTGCTTGACATCTTCCCACCAGATTTTTTTCTTTACGTCTCAGGATGAAGAGAGATATTGTGGCTTTCATACTATCTACATACTCATGTATCTCAAATAAATTCTTCATCCCAAGTATCTAAGTTCCTGCATCTCCCAACTTCTTCACATCTCCATCAAAATTAGGTGGATTTGATTTCTTAAACTCATATAAAAAGTATCGCCTATAGCATGCATCCCCTATCACTCCTCCCATAAGGATGATAACAATGCTGATCATGATGCCTGTCAAAACCAAAACTAGAATAATACATCTATCCAACACCTCTCCTGTCCTAAGTATCCAACAATCTTCCATGTCTAACCATTTCATTTATATCCGAATAGTAACCACTATGAGACTTACTGCCATATGCCCCATTATTTTTGTCCTCCTTTCCATGGCTGATCCAAAGTGGCCCTTGTTGCTACAATTCTAACAAACTTTGAAGAAGTATTGCATTAACCTCTACCTGTTTCTCTTGTGCCTACATGATTTTTTCATTGTCTACCTTACAACTTCTTATTTCTTCCTTCATGATTCTCATTGTGTCTACCAAATTAGAGGAGTTCCCAAAGCCACACTGCTCATCTGATTCATAGGGAGAGTCTTTGCAGTCTACCATCTTGCTAGTCATTTGATCTCTTTCTTTCAAGGCATACTGCGCTAGCTAAACCAAATCAAAATAAACCAATGTACCTTAGCATAATTTGGGGATGATATCTCATCTGCAAGAAAAGCCAATTGGCATAGTACATGCATAACATAATCATCACAACATATCTACATAAAATAAATAAGCACATAACCATGTAACCATTAGCCTAGCTAGAGTCTAGTATTCAATGCATGAAGATATCAACTATACATACCAGGACCTCATGCGTGGCATTGCAACCATAACAATGTACACTAACAATATGCAAGCATAAACAACATGTAACCAATTATATACTCATGACGAGACACTTCATAACAACAACAACCTCTTTCACATGGTGAAATCATTACAATCATGACCAACATCATGCATGTGCAACAACCACATAGGCCATAAGAATGATTAACACATGCAAAAATGGCATAAATGCATGACCAACACACTGCCCATCTAGTATGAGGGGTGAACCATGATTTGATACCACCCTGTAACACTCTCCTCCCACATCTAACTAAGTAACTATCCAACTGGGGTAAACATGTGAAGATAGGATATTATGATTGGATTCAACCTCTTATGTGACCTTAAGGAAGTGGAATCGATGGAAACACAACATGCATACCTTCCACATTAGCTACAAGACTCCCAGGAACCATCCCAATGACTCAGGCAGCTAGTGCCTAGGTCCTACTGAGGTTTTCGACCACTTGATCCCTAGACACTCCCATGATATGGACCTAATCGTGTCCTGGAGGCTTTGGATGCTCTCATGCTGAGGCATGCCAACATCCAAGGGCTATTTTTCCCATTGTTGTGCCAATGTCTCTGAGATTTGAGCGACTTTTTTAGGGCCAAATCCCAGGTCACTCTCCAAAATTGAATGACACCTTCAGAACAAAAATATAATCGGGAAACAATGATGCAAATGTAAATACTTTAACAAGCCCTTAACGGAACCCTACTAGCCACGATAGGAATTTTGTCACACATATCACAAATATGTAATGTACAGGTATAAACAACATAGTTATGCATACGAGTCTCATACTTACCTGAGAATCGCTATGAAGAATTGTTACCTTATATAATTTATTGAATTATCATCTATTAGGTCATAGATACATTGTTCATTCATTTACAAGTAAAATCATGATGAGAGCCATACATAGCCACTATCATAAAACATATATATAACCAACAGAAACAAAAATACTAAGCAAATCAAAACCATATGATCCACATATAAACCAATATAACACTCATAGAAATACAAGGAGAAATAGCCTCATATTGACAATGAAAAATCCAAGCTTGGGATGGGACTACCACATTCCACTGGACCATAGAATGGCTGAGCCAAATCTCTCTTTAGCTGTTCAAACCCATGCCATATTCCAAGCATGAATGTGGGACTCAAACCAAAAGAGCCAACCACTGCATCTTGAGGCTAAACCATTGTTGGGCATGGCCCAACTTTGTCCAAGTTTTGGGTAAAAGACCCTACAGAAGAAGGAGTGGATCACATAGAGTTGGTGAAGATATATTCATCATGTGGTTTTTTATGGCTTTCAGGATGGGACAAAGCCCTTATTTTGTAATGAGTATTTGGTATTATTCTTTGTTTTATGGATCCATGGCATGTGAACCATGGTTTTTGAAAATATGGAATTTATTTAAGAAGATGTAATACTTTTTAAATGATATCATCATTGAAGATAATAGAAGAAATCATTCGACAATTGTATTTGCATCTGGAGTCTATAGTTTTGGGGGAGGCTCCACAGCTAAGTCTGTGTAGGCTTGAAACAGCCTGCAACTGAGTGCGCACACTAACTGCAATTGGGTGTGTAGGTCAAATAAGTATATGTATTCAAGATTTATATTAATAAAGAAGAAGTTTTGGAAGAGTATTGTATCTCTTATATGTGTATTATCTATTGTTATGTATTAGGTTATGCATGCTTTTCACTGGATTATGCAAAGAACTGTAAGATATGCTGTTATTTTTTAGATTTTATGTCTTTAATGTGGATTTGTTAAATTAATCATATGTTTGAAGTTATTTATGTATGCAAAATTATAAAGTATAAGTAAATACATGGTGCCGCTAAGAAGACATCCCTTCGGTTGTGGAAGCCTTGTTCTGCAATCTCCCATAATTGCTTTGGGTGAGACTGCGATCTACTTGCAGGTTGTTGCTAAAAGGGCAAGTAGTTGAGGTTTTTTTGGTGCGCAACACACTCTAAAATTGGGTCAAGCCCTTTCAAACCAACAAATTATTCCATTGCGGGGATGAAGATCTGCTTAAGGGATGTGTTTTGGTGTCCGTCGAAGAAAGATATTCAGGAGTGGATTGGATAGAAGGAAAGAGAATATGTAGAAAAATAAAATATAAACCCTACATTATCAACTGAAGACTTGTTGGAAAAATACAGTTACAAAGACGAATACAAAATATTCTTTTGTTCCTTCCACATTGAATTGTATGAATGAGTATCTAATTTTACTGAGCATATGACCTGTTTCAAAGCCGACGAACCTAAGGAGTGGAATCCTGATTTGATACAACGGCTCAAGAGAATTGATAATAGTATATCAAGGGCTAATGATTTCTGGATCCATAACATTTTGGGATGATTTATCACTGAGTTCGCAATTTATGAGATTGTGTCCTATAAAGAAGCTAAATGAATATTTTTCAAAGGACCATGAGGTAAGTTTTTAATCATCTGAAGCTATGGATTAAGATGTTATTGTGTGAAAAAGGGGATTTTGTGGATGTAGTGAGATTAATGTTTGGGCAAAGAAGAAATAAGTCGGAACCAGGAGCTACGAAAAGTGGAAAATGATATACAACAGAGCCAAAGAACTATATTGATATTGTTTATAGCCCCCTGTTAGGATGTAAGAGTGAAGAAAAAAAAGTAGGTCTACAATGCCGCGATATTCCCCCACCTACCCTGAAGGCATGTTGAATTCAAGAGTTGAGACGAATTAGGGTGTCTTTGGGACCATCCATCCACCCCCCACATACCCCATCCCCCTCCCCATACTTCCCCTACACCTCCACACATCCACATCCACTTCCACGTCCACCTTGCCGATCGATAAGTGTAAGCTACTTGTCTTTAAAGGAATGGGATCAGAGGACACTGACCAATTTTGGTTTGTAGATGATGCAGTATGGACAGTGAGACAAGTTAATAATGATGATGTAAAGAAGGCACAACTCATCACGTCGTTGTAGGAGAAAGCACTGACATGGTATATGAAATACTTCGTGAGTAAGCTGAATGCCACATTTAATGAAAGTAAGCAAGCATTGGTAGCAAAATTAAATAAAGTGAAATTAGAATTGCAATGTATCATGGAGCTAAAAGAGATCAAGCAGGCATCGACTAAATTTGGGTGGGAGTTGGATCAAGGATTTAAGGTGTTGATGGGTCAAGTGAGCTTTGAAATACCCCCACAACATCACAAAGAATGGTTCATATCCACGCTACTACCACATATTATATTACCTTTTACACAACAGAAGATCGTGACTCAAGTTGAAGCATTGGAGATTGTGATGAACCTAGAAGCTTCGCCGATTGGAGATACTCACACAAGAGTGCAACAGATATAGAGTCACCTAGCCAATCTAACCTTGGAATTGCAGGATCTAAATAAGGGTAAAGAAGTCAAACCAGAAATATTAGAAGTATGGTGTAGATAATGAAAAGCAAAGGGTCATTATAAGGATCAATTCCGAGTGTTGAGAGATTATATTTTAAGTGGAGCCCTAATCCAGTAAACCTAGGTTTGTGGTAAAATATTTGTAGAACGAGAGGTCAACATCACTTTGAAGACTACTACTTACTGCAGAAATGCATGCAAACCCCAAAGCAAATGTTTTGTAACTTTTGTAGATGAGTAGGGCATGATCAGAAAAATTTCCAAAGTTATGACTTAATGATGGAGTGCATTGCTTATAGTTATATACTACAAGCTAAAGCACATAGACATGAATAGAAAGGTCATAATGTTGATTGAGGAGGATTTCAAGGACAAGGAGGAGGAGCTAGTCGAGGATGTGACCAGATTATATGTTACAATTGTGGATAGGCCAGACACTTCACCAGAGATTGCCAAAACCCCACGACAACCTACAATTACTATAATTATTTTGATCATGTGATAGAAGAATGTCCGGTACTTTTTATGAAGATGTAGAATAAAATAAACCAGAAGCATGAAACAAATGTCCAAGTGATCACTAATGAGCCAAGAGAAGATCAACCATGCATCGACATTGTAATGAGAAGCGGAACCACAATAGGGAATGATGAGGCTGATGGGAAAAAGGAATTTGAAGTTACATGGGTAAGGAAAACAACTGAAAAATCTCATGCATTTGATATCCTGAAGGAAAAGTAATCATTCATGGAGACAAGGTGAATTTGTATGCATGATGGGGCGTCAACATCTACCACCCAGCCAACTTAGAAGGATAACCATGAGATAGTATTGGTTGCGACATAGGAGGTGGATTTGAATTTTTGAAGTATTTCCTACAGACATGCATGAAGGTATTAAGTAATCAAAAACTTTTGGAGGGATTACAGGAACCGATATACTCTTGTGCTTCTAAGGAGGTACCACAGAGCGATATGCATGCAATGAATAATATACATAGACACGAAAAGCAAGTGGGAAGGAAATGAGGCTTACAACGCAAATGGGAGAGTACGAATTGGACCACGTAATCTTGGATATAGGATCTGATGCCAATGTCTTGCCAAGGAAGACTTGGGAATCTATGGGTAAGTTGACGCTGCAATGTTCCACTATTTAGCTGAAGATGGAAAATCAATAGAAGATCTTACCTTTAGGAAGATTCTCTAATGTTAGAGTGGACATTGACAGCGTGCAGACTACCACTGACATTAAAGTGATTGAGATACTGGATGATAGTAATCCTTACCCTTCATTTCTTAGATTGGATTGAGCATTTTCTAAAATGGCTATAATTAATATGAAGAAAAGGAAAATGATATTCAAAAGCAATAATATGAGGGTTATTGTTTTATTGCAACCATCAGAAGGGGCAAGGTATATAGAGCCTATCAAGGAGGAATATAGAATTGATGATGTCGATAATATCTATCATATCACAACATAGAAAGAAGAGTGGATCAATCCCACAGTAGATGGAAGTCTGACTTGGGAGCAAGATAGTTCCTGCACTTCACATTTAGAGGAGGAATCAGAGAACTGGCAGAATAGATTGCATGCAGTGTTAACAAGGCAATGTTCAAGGATCACTAAAGTAGTGCATTGTATGATAACAGAGGTACGTGACTTACCTTTATATGATGGTTTGGGTGATGTAAATGCTTTCTTTAAAGATAATGAAAGAGGGGTACCAGAAGGTCAGAGACTGTTAGCTTTGGATCAAGCACTAAGGACTACTCCTACTAGAATCATGGTGGGGTACTCATAAGAAGAAAATAGGAGATTGGAAAAATCTATAAGATTGATGTGAGTAAGATTTGGAGTAGGAAAAGAGCTCGTAGACAAGTATGATGGCCAGAATGATTCTAGAGACCATATACAGCGCGTTATGGCAGTTTGAGGATAAATTCTGTGAGAAGAATGGGTGCATGGCTTCATCCATACCCTAGAGACAATTCCTTAGAAATTGTGTTTGGAAACTAAACTTCAAAATGGCACTGCTAGTTGGGCGGAGATGGTGGATGGATTTGTGATGAAAATCAGTTTGAAGATCATTGTCTACATATAGATGAAACCCTTAATATAGTTAAGAAGAAGATTTTTAAAATGAAGTTCCAGTTATCTGGTAACCTGATTGGGCTGTGTAGATCCAAAATGCGATAGAATGCTATAATTTCATTGCAAAAGAGGATGAAGAGCCTCGCAACATTGATATCAAAGAGTCAGAGGGACATCACAAAGTGAATGGATATAATATAGAGATGCTAGATATAACACAACCACTAAAAATGAAGAAGGTAAACATAGGGACAAAGCTTAAACAAAGTATGCGATCATAGGCAATTACTGGGATGAAGACAATGTTAGAAAGATAACAAATTTTTTTCATGAATATCAAGAGCTATTTCCCACTAAATTTTTAGACATGAAAGGCATCATGGGGGATTTGTGTGTTATCATGATTCCTCTAAATCCTGATGCAAAGCTTGTTAATAAGAGGCCTTATAGACTAAATTCGAAGTATAAGGAGAATGTAAAAGGATAATTAGACAAGATGTTAGCAGCGGGGATAATTGGACCTATCGAAGAGTTTGAATGGGTAAGTCCCAAGGTAGTTCAAGAGAATAAGGTGAAAGGGGAAACTAGAATCTACGTGGACTTGAAGAAGTTAAATGAATAATATGCTTGCATGACTGTTTTCCTACACCATTTATATATGAAGTGTTGGATAATGTAGGAGGACAGGAGGTTTACACTTTTACAGATGGCTTCTTAGGGTATCACCAGATCAAAATTGCACTAGAAGATAGACATAAGACCACTTTTTCTATAGAATGGGGTTCCTATTAGTATACAGTGATGCATTTTGGGTTGAAGAATGTGCTTTCTATTTTTTCTAGATTTGTAATGGAATCTTTCAAAGAGTACATACATAAGTTTCTGGAAGTATACTTTGTTGATTAGACAGTTTTTGGCCTATTAAAGAAGGATGTGGCATGCCTAAGATTGATGCTATATACATGTAGGCAGTATCAAATATTGTTGAACCTAAAGAAGTGCATATTTGGTCTACCATTTGGAATATTGTTGGGACATGTGGTTTATAAACAAGGATTGATGGTGGATCCAGTGAAGATTGCAGTCATTGTGAACTTGCTAACACCGAAAACAGTAAGACATTTGTGTCTTATGCTAGGACACAATGGTTACTATAGAAAGTTTATAAAAGGATATGCGCAGATAATTGTGTCGATGGAGAAGTTATTGAAGAAGGATGTCACCTTCTAGTGGGATGAAGAATGCCAAAAGAGCTTGGATGTGCTGAAAGAAAAGATGGTAACTACTTCGATTCTTGTTTCCCAAGATTGCAAGAAAGATTTTCATATGCATGTAGATGCATCATGGATAGTTTTGGGAGTAGTAATAGTGTAGCTGGGAGTATGTGATATTGATCATCCCATAGAATTTGTAAGTAGGAAGTTGTCTAAGGCAAAAAATAATTATAGCACGACAGAAAGGGAGGGGTTAGCTATCGTGTATGCACTACAGAAGTTCAGACATTACTTGTTGGGAGAACACTTTAAGATGTTCACAAACCATTCCACATTGAAGTACTTATTGAATAAGCCTATTTTAGGAGGGAAGATTTGTTGATGGTTGTTATTATTATGAGAATATGACTTCGAAGTTATAGTGAAGCTGGGAAGATAGAATTTTGGGCATGATCATCTATCTAGCATAGAGACAAGAGAAGACCCTACACATATTGAAGATAACCTCCCCGATGCAAAATTGTTTGCAATTAAAGTCACAGATGATCACTTCATAGATATTATTCAATTTTTATCCATACGAATGGCACCCGCAAAGTACACTACGAAGCAAAGGAAGGAGTTAGTGGTTCAAGCAACTGATTTCTTGTTGATTGCGAGACATTTGCATAAAATGGGACCAGATGAAGTACTACACAGATATGCCCCTAAGCATGAAAGGCAGGGCATTCCAACAGAAGTTGGTGTAGGAGTTTCAGGTGGGCATTATGCAGGAAAAGCCACTATGCATAATATTTTGATATATGGGTTATTGTGGCATACAATGCATAAGGATGAAAAAGACTATTGTCAAGCCTATGATGTATGTCAAAGGATAGGAAATTGATCCAGAAGAGATGAAATGTCACTAGTGCCACAGGTGACTTTGCAGGCTTTTGATAAATGGGAATTTGACTTTGTTGGACTTGTCAGTTCACAGGGGAAAAGAACTAGTGCAAGATATATCATTACTGCAACTAACTATTTAACAAGGTGGCCTGAGGCAAAACCAGTGAAGGATTACCACAGAGAAACCCTTGCAAAGTTCATTTTCAAATATATATTGTCCAGATTTGGTTGTTTGAAGATCTTGATCAGTGACCAGGGGACACATTTTTTGAATAAGACGATTGAAGCACTAACTAACAAATTTCAATTTTACCATCAAAAGAGCACTACTTATCATCCTCAAGCAAATGGCACAGTGGAAGATTTCAATAAGCTTTTGGAGAATGCATTGACTAAGGTATGCAATGTGAACAAAGATGACTGAGATGTGAGGATACTAGCGGTGTTATGGGCATATAGGATTGCATGCAAGAAATTGACCAGGAAGAAACCTTTTAGGTTGGTATATAGACAAGAAACAGTTATGCCTATGGAACACATTCTGCCAAGCCTAATAATTGTAGTTCTCATAGATATGGAAGATTCCATCAGCAGGTGAAAAAAGCAAGGGAGAAACCCTCGCATGATAGGCATATCAAGAAGAAGATATTTATGTAAGGGGATCTTGTGTTATTATATGACAGTAAGTTTGTGAAGTTCCCTGTAAATTCAAAACACATTGGTTGGGGCCATATATTGTCAATAACATTTCAAATGGTGGTGGTGTTAAGCTCGAGAAGTTGAATGGTCAGATGATTCCAGGATGACTGAATGGTAGTAGATTGAATATATACATGGATGACTATGTCCCTGGAACTTCGCACTGAAAAATGAATAGAGGAGGTCTTAGTGCCACCTGCAATTGAAAGTAGGCATAGGACTATAAAATACTAAGTAGGAAGGGACGTTATTGAGGGAAGATTACCTCACAATACTTAGGAGTATGACGAAGTCCAAATGAGCTACGAAGAAGAAGCGATAACTATGCCAAAGGGTAAATTTGACGAAGTTATCCAGAAATATGAACATTGGAAGGAAATAGGGCACTATTAAAAGGAAATTACCATTGAGAGGTGCGGGAGAAAAGAATTTATGAAGCACAAATTTTAGTATCTAGCCCATACCTGCATTAAATGAGCTAAACATAAGCCAATCATGAGCGTGGAAATTCAAAATTGTTATAAACGCCGCATCCCGTGCCACACTTTACACTTTGCTACCTAGAGAGATTACAAATTGTGCCTAATTGTAGAAGAGATATTGCATGTATGAGAGGAGCTAGGAAGATTTGGCTAGGATATTTACAAAGAAAGGGCTAGCCAGTATCATGGAGTCACAAGCAAGAAAGACCATAAGGGTGAATGTACCCATGTTCCCGATGAGCTTAATGTCGCCAAGAAAGGTGCCTATACAACCATAAGTACAAGAAAAACCACAATCACAGTCACGTAAGATTAAGGAGAGGAAACCAATCGAGTTCTCTGTAAGGTAATTGAGAACATCACCATTAAAGAAGATGTAGAAGGAAGTGTAGATGAAGAACGTTGAGGATAAAGGAAAAAATCCCATTCAGAAAGGAAATAGACTAGTGTAGAAGGAAGGACCTCAACAGGTCCACAATAGTGAGGAAGAAGATTATTTTTAGTGGAAGGAGATAGAGGATGTGGAGATTCCCTCTATTCTCATGGTGTACATGCCATCGAGAAAGTCAGGTGCAAAGCCACTTAGGGAACCAAAGGAAGGGAAATTGGCTACTTATATGCCACTATTGCAAGAAGAGTTTCCTTTTAAAGGAGAAGTGTTAGGGACGATTCCCCATCTCAAAATGGAAGACTAGGATTTTAATGACAAAAGAAAATACCCGAAGTTTGATCTGAGTAGGTACTTGAAGAAATTCTACTACCCGAAGAGCAAAGTTGCAAGATTGGAACCACAATAATGGGTTGTGAGAGTGCAGAAAGCAGGGATTTTGAACATGCTAAATGTGCCACACTTTGGTCAAAGTCCATTCAGTAAAATCTATGTGCAACATCTCCTCACATTGGTACTTGACAGTTGCATTTGGCTACGGATGAGGATCCAAATTGATGAGATGTTCATCAAGATAATAACAACACTGCCATATCAAGGGAAGGACCCTGTAGATGAATTCATGGGTAAGAACAAATATAAGGAGATAACCCAGGTGATGAAGGAAAAATTTGGATTAGGGAAGAAATTCCGTAGATATGAGATAAACTCTATCGAGGATCAGGGTGTGTGCTTCACTGCACATATCTTAGTGGGGAAGATCATGAGGAAGTGCAGGGCCAATGAGGTTCTTGCAACAGTAGTGTCATTAGCTGAGTAGTGTGATAAAGGAGTCCAGTTCAACTCAGCTTTTTATCTATGTAAATATTTTTTAATGGATTATAGTGATGCGCAAGAATAAGGCAAGACCTTCCACTACGCCTGGCTACTACTTATTATTGCGCTTGTTGCACGGAAGGAGCCATAAGATTTTCGAATTTCTACTGTTGAGGTAGATGCATGTGAAGTAGCGAGGTATGCCTCACTCTAGTTTACAAGTGAGATGATGCACGGAAAAAAACGTCTTCTTTGTATTGATGGTGATGGATTTGCATATGGTGTTGAATCAGTATCCTAGACTGTCACTAACATTTTATAAAAAATATTGTCATGTCGCAGAGTTCAAGGTAAACTTTCGCAGGGAGTATGTGAAACGGATGAATGGTCCAACGGATACATGGAATCCATTGCCATACTTGGTAACAAAAGATGATTGCCTTGCGGTAGTGAAAGAATGGCCAGAAGAATGGAAGACTCCACCTAGTGGAGTAGTTGGAGAAGTTGGAACAGAAAAGGGTACCTCACAGGGTGCAAGTATGAGTAGAAAATATTTTGATGAAGAAATAGAGGAAACAGGATGAGGAAAAGAACACAAAGAACACCTTAGCAATGCAGGGGTATTAAAAGATTCACCCTTTATGGTGAAAATGTTACCAAGAAAGAAATAGATCGCGAATAAGGCTAAGGGAGCATTGCCACTCATCCACATTGGTGGGGACATCGATGAGATAGCGGAAATATCCAGGAGAGAAAAATGGAAACCTAGGACAAGATTGATGATTGCTATAAATCGATCTTGGTTGAGGTGCAATAGGGCATCACAGAGCTAAAGGTGTTGCCATAGGTAGTGAGGCAACCAAAGATGGTAACCTATTCGTTGCAACTAGAAGAAAGACTGGAAAAAAACTTTCAAGCTTAGGATATTACACGTGATAGTTGTGGCACTAAAGTTTGAAACAACAATAGACAAAGAGTAATCCAAATAATGGCATAGTGTCAAGATGAATGTCACTACACTACCCCTATAGATCTTGCATGAATTTCACCAGGGTATCACTATAGAATTATAGGAACAAGAGTAGCATATTTTGCTGTTAAAATCGAAGGCGGAGTCAGGAAAAGAATCAATGAAGAAGGAACTAGAGAAATTGGCCAAGGATAGGGAGGAGGTGAGGTAGCAATGAGAACAACTGAAGAAGTCCATTGTTGAGACTTGCAGCACAGTTCCAGACGTGCAGGTTTGTGAAGATGAAGCACTAGTAGAAAAGGTCGTGAAGCTCATCCTTGTGATGAAGGACTTAAAGGATACTATAGCTAAGTTTAAATTTGACTATGAAGTATAGATATTAGAGCTGTGAATAAGGTTGCAACCAGTTACGCCACTAGAGGTTCGAGAGAAGAGACAAACAAATCTCAGTGCGACATTGAAAGTCATATTCGATACGGTGGTAGATTGTTCAAAACTACTCGATGATACGATGGATATTTGGACCTCACTGCATGAGGATCCAAACATCCTAAAGATTGAGGAGGAACTACAGGCCAAGCAGAAGCGGCATGATGATATCTTGGTAGATGTGAATGCCTTACCAGTCTTGCAAAGGTTTTCCAACATTACTGAAGAGAAGAACCTCTAGCTAAAAAGATATGATATTCAGAGGAAAGTTCAGATCTTTCAGTAGAGGACTCAACTATGGTAGGAGGAATCCCTACAACTTTCATAGGTAGTGGACAAGAGGCTAAAGGAGAATGGAAATGGAAATACTAAAAAATACTACTGGCCCTATTACAAAAGCTTTGTTGAAGGAGGCATGACAAGAAGAAAGATTGATCGCAGAAATGGTCCAACAGTACAACAAAGTGTACAATGGGATCGTAGCAAAAATCAAGAGTGCCAAAGCTGAGTGACTTGGGATGAGTCACCTATGAGTGTTGAGGGCCTATTAGTCATGGCCCAACTTGATCCAAGTTTTGGGTAAAAGACCCCACAGAACGAGCGGACATCGTGGAGCTTATGAAGATATATTCATCACACAGTCATTTAGTGCTTTGGGGATGGGGAAAAGCCCTTATTTTGTAACGGGTATCAAGTATTGGTCCTTGTTTTGTGATCCATGGTATGTGGACCATTGTTTTTTAAAAGATGAAATGTATTTAACAATATGTAATACTTTGTAAATAAAATGATCATAAAACATAATCAAAGAGTTCATTCGACTATTGTATTCACATTTGTAATCTGTAGTTTTGGGTGAGGCTCCACAGATGAGGAAATCAAGGCCTGGAAGAGTCTGCAGTTGAGTGCATAGACCACCTACAGTTGGGTACGTAGGTCAAAGAAGCTTATGTACTCAAGATTTATATTAATAAAGAAGAATTTTTGGCGAAGTATTGTATCTCTTATGTGTGTATTATATGTTGTTATGTATCTGGTTACACATGCTTTTCACTAAATTATATGAAGAACTGTAAGATATATTGTTATTTGTTAGAGTCTATGGGTTTACTGTGCATATATTAAATTAATCATCTACATAAAGTTATTTATGTATGCGAAGTTATAAAGTAGAAGAAAATACACGGTGCCACTGTGTGGATATCCCCTTGGTTGCGGAAACCTGGTTCTGTAGCTGCCCATAACTACTTCAGGTGATACTATGATCTACTTGCAGGTCGTTTACAAAAGGGCTAGTAGTTGAGGATTTTTTGGTGCGTAACACACTCTAAACCTAAGTCAAGACCCCTCAAACCAACAACCACCTCACCCTCATCAATAAAAACCAAGCTTTATCGTAATCCATCTCAGATCACTAGGAAAACACAATAAACATTTAATAACAGGATTTAGCATGATCTCCACCAGATCAGTAGGCCAAACAAGCATGGATCCCACCGACTTATCCACCTACACAATGAGGAATTTTCGTGTATTCTAGTCTCTCAAGCTTTACTGCAATCCACACCAGATCACTAGGCCTTAAACCAAGACCCACTCTCTAAGATCTACCACATATCCCAACCTGTGTTTACTAGGTCAAATGGAGAGCAATCCACCTCTTGGTTTTACCGTATATCCTGCCAGTCACCGCCAAGGATTCGTAGGCCCATTGAGGCAAGACAATCTTGGATTTACCACAGCACACAATATGGCTCAGGGGTTACTAGGCTAGTGGCTTTATTGTGATCCATAGTCCAGTTCAAGGACCACTATGTCATGCTCTCTATCATTTGGAGATGCACCTCACTCACCTTAAAATCCATCTAGAAATGTAGCTCAACCAAAACATGAGAACCCCATTACACCATGGCTATCCAAAATTGGCAAGGCTACACTAAAAACATTGTCACACCTGGAACAACCCATGCCATTACAGTAGAAGAACAACATGAAATACCATGCATTCCAAAATTGGCAAGGAAAACATACATGAAAATTGATACGTACAAAGAATCTTGTTGTCGCTGCTTGATCCTACTCTTCCTTGTTTTCTCCTTCCTTCCCCTTGCCTTCTTTTCCTTTCTTGATCCAATGCAAAAGTGATCCAAGAAAACTCTAAGTTTCCAAGAGTGAGAGAGAGGGAGTAATGAGAGAGCTCCTAAACTAAATGTCAAAAAGTTACAAACTAATCCTTAGAAGACTTCTTATCAATTAGTCCTCTATTTTCTTGATTTTCCATTACTTTCCTTAATTTTCCTCCTCACATGCAAACTATGACCTTTCACCTTCCTTTTTGCCTAATTTCCATTATTTTCATAAATAAATGTGCCAAAAATTCCATTTTTCCTTTCCAAAGCCTTTTCCATTTTCTTTGCCAATTTCCTTAGCCATAATAACTAAAATGAACACCCACACTAGGATGTCTTTCCCAACATCCAACTTGGAATAAGTGTCCCATCAACCATGGTCATTATTTTTTCCTTTACTAAATTTTATTGCATGGAATTTTCACCAGGGTTGTGATATTTGTAGCCCTATACCTAACGTAGGCATCAAAAGTGGCCAACCAAGGCCTTCCTAAGATAGGAGCGTATCCATTAAAATTTGTCTTCTGTTGAACAACAAGGAAATATATGGGATATTCCCATGAATTAATGAATATAATAACATCTTCAAATATGCCCTCAGGTGCTACTGTGGATCTATCAACAAGTTATAGTTCTATGGTTGTCTTCCTCAGTGATTCTTGGAGATTAAGTTTACGCATAGTCTCCTTAGTCATGACATTTATTGTAGCTCCCAAGTCATTGAGAGTGTTAGAAACTACAATGTAATTTATGTGTACATCTACTACCGAGCTTCTCAGATTTAAATACTTGGGGATGATGACCTTCCCAAGCATAATATCAACTCTATTCCCTATGACATTTAGAGTATGGGCATCTTATTTTCTCCAACCTCAGCCTTCTAATACATTCCTCTTTGATGAATTTATTGTGTATAGGAACATCCTTGATGGCCTAAAGGAGAGGAATTTTAACACATATCTTTCAACTCTCCCAAAACTTCAACTTCTTCTGTAGTGTGTGCTTTGTGGGTGGTCAAACTTTCAAGATAGGGAGGCTTCTTGACTTGCGTTTTAGGATATTCCTTCTTTGCTTACATATATTCTATTGAATAAGCTGGTTGACCATTTAGAAGGACATTCTCTAACCTAAGGTTGATATCTAGAATTTCTATAGTATAGGTTGGGTAAGCGATTTCTCTACAATAGGCTGCTTGAGCCTACTTGGCAGGATTTGGGTTCATTTGGGCAGGCAATGGGGTTATTTTAGAGGATTATTTTAGTGTACGTATGGATGAGGAGAAGGAGGAATCAAGGTGGGTGGTTAGGTTTCCCAAGGCCTCCATCCAGAAGATGGATTACCATGTTTCAATGGTTGGTGTAGATATGTCTAAAAATGAGGATCGCATTTTAGGGTGGATAAGACCATGGAGTAGGCATGGACTAGGGTGGATTGTTAGGAGAACACTAAGGATTAAAATGTCTATTATAATTTGTATTAAAATGAGAGAGATAGTTCATGCCTTGTTGATATTGTCTAGAGAAGGAGGATGCTCCCCTTTGTTCCTTGGTATACAACCTTCAATCCTAGCAACAATGGAAAGTTGGTTGTTTAAATTGTCCTATTTTTACCCCTAATTACCTTACCCAAGCCATTGTTTTACAACATAGATAAGTCCTCTCTACATTCATTTTGGTTTCTCTCAATGAATTTTTGGGAAAATGGATATATATGCTTATCTTAACTAAAAGGTTAAATATGTTTTTTTTTCATGTAAATTATCGCTTACACTACCTTATGGCTTCGAAATGTATGATCATTAATTCAAATTCAAAAGTGGTTGTGGTATAGGATCTCGATATTCCTATGCTTACTTGAGTTCATGCACTAGATATGTATGGCTGATTGATTCGAGAGGAATAACTTAGAGTCCACTGTAGTTGTCAGATGAAATGGTGTGCACCTACCTTAGAAGAATTGTTATCATTTTCCTATAGAGGGTTTGGAGCATTCAAGGGTTTCTAAATATGGGGATTAGTTACCAACAACTGCATATTTTTGTTATTTGTTTGACATGGCCAATAACCGTGTCATGCAGAAAGAGTTAATATTGCGGACAAAACCAACCTCCCTAGAAGCCTAAGACTTCTAGTGACAAACAAGACAATTAAGAGAAATCCTTCTCTAAACATGCATTCACCATACAAGAAATCAAGTTTTTTAGATCCTACCTGTAGTCCAACGCTGTTGTAGTAGTCCAGCCTTGTCGATCCGGATGACCCCCTCCTTCACTTCGAAACCTGCATTCACTAACAATCAAACGATTACATACCACCTGAATATCTCATAAGATAAAACATATTCAACATACAGACCAAGGAGTATATGAAACAACTCATTAATAACAAATTGTTGAGAAGAATGGACTTATTTGTATTAATAGGAAACAAAAGAAACCATTACAACCTGAGCCTTGGTGTTGTGCAAGTTCCTCCCAGGGTCCAGCAAGAGTTTTCCTTTACTTTGATAAGCTCACCCACTTCCAAATGAAACAAGAAAGGATGGTAATCTCTCCTCGCAAGCTTACAAGTAAGTCCTAATTCCAGCAGCATCTACCCTTTGGAATGTTCAGCTTTCAACCTCCCCTCCTCTGGCCCAATGCCTATATTTATAATGTTCTAGAGGAAGTTAATAAGGTCCAACATCAATGGGATACTCCCTCTTTTGCATGGGGTAGCTCCTCTCTTGATGGGATAAGTTCCTCTTTCATAGGGATGCATGAACCATCTGGAGGCGCTCAATACACGTCAAACAATCTTCTAGAATGCTCTAGAAATGACCACAAGTAACTTTTTTAAGATGAAACTCGCGCCTTTTGACCTTTACAGGGGTACGCACCCAACCCTTGACATACAGAGCATACAAGTACGCAGGTATAATGAACTTGGAGTGCGTACACGCAGGTAAGGTAGAGAGAACCTGTGTACCCAGAGATAAACATGATTTTTAAAGACTTTCTCTCTTTCTTGAAGTTTGACATGGAGAGCAGAGGTATAAGGCTTTCCAAGGAGGATAGTATGACTATTGATGGAGCCATACTAACTGCAGATAGTCATGGTGACAAATTTCAGTGTAATACCATCAGAGAATGCTTCCACTTCGTCACATATTTCACTAGGGCATAAAACTCCTTGTCGTAGGTAAGGTAGTTAAGATATGCCCCATGAAATGCTTTAGAATGGTATTGTATAGGCATTCCTCCTTACATGAAGATTGATCCCATAACATACCCAATCACATATATATCCTCTTTAAAGGGCTGTTACAAGTTTTGTAATGCCATAATTGGTGCTTAACTGATCTTCTTCTTGAGCTCCTCAAAATCCATTTTTTGACCCTCTCCCCAATGGAAACTATTGCCACTTGCTATTATGGTGTGGAGTAGCATTGCTACCAATGTAAATGATGCTATAAATTTCCTTAGGTACCTTGCTACCGAAACTCCTGACCTCAGAAACATTACTAAGCATCGAGCATTTCACGATGGCCTCCATCTTGGCAAGATCTATATTCAACTCTCTGCCACCAATCACATGCCCCAGATACACCAAATACTTATGCACAAACTCACACTTCTTGAGATATGCTAGTGATTGGTGCTTCTTTAATGTCTCTATCACTTGCGGAAAATATGAGATGTGCTCCTCCCAAGTAGCACTATATACTAGTATATCATCTAAATACACAATAAGAAATGAATCTATAGAAGGGTGGAACACATCATTCATTAATATCATAAATGTAGATGGTGCATTACATAGGCCAAATGGCATGACTAACCACTCATACAAACCTTGTCTTCTATTGAAGGTGGCCTTCCTAGTGTCGAAAATGCAGCAAGAAAAGTCTCAATTTTGATTTTTTTCCTTAATTAATATTGAGGAAATTCAAAATCGCAGATCACTAGACAACTTAAGGAATTAACTAAGTTGACATGGCACCTGGAACTCAGTTAAGAACACTCATTTAGAGTTAATCAATTGAGGCTTTGTTTACTTGTGTTGATTCCTAAAAAATAGGAGTCAAGCTCAGTTAATTCGATTTAGGGACATTAATTTCAATTTTGTGTAGTGGGTTCCTAAATTTTAGGATTCGAGGTTGAGTTAATTTTAGTTGTAGCAGTTTAATTCATTTAGATTGAGTTATGGTACGTTAAACTAGTTCTAACTGATTGAGGAACTAGTGGAAGGTCAAGTTGTGGAAGTGCAACTCTAACCATACTGAGTGATCATCCAAGTAACTAATAAATAGACCTAAATTAACTCATGCATGTAGAGAATTCAAGTTACCAAGTTGAGATTGGAGTTCAAGGGAAGTGTACTATCAATTGTAAACTATTCCAATTTGTATAGGTGGTGCATTCATTCAGATAATTTTCCTAATGGAATTATGCAATCCTATGGAGTAAAATTCCTATTAAATGGGTGCGTGATTTGTCATTGAACATCACAAGGAATTAGGAGCTTAGAGGGCTTGAAAATTGGCTAAGTATTTTTGAGGTTCAGTCAAGTAGGCAGAGGATAGAAGATACAGGTGCATGTTGAGCTCAAGCTTGAGTAGAGCATATTGTGCTCATCCAAATTATTTGATTAATGCAATACAAATAGTAAGGGGCTTTGAGAAGTTGTTTTCACCTAGATAAATATATGTGTATGTGTGTTGAATCTTGATGCAAGTTAATGATTTGTGTTCTCAATCATTAATTTACTTTCACAGATCAATAGAGTAGCTTCTATCCTTGTGATTTAGAAAATTTCATGAGAAGCTTAGAATATACACATTAATTTCGACATGGTATGAGAGCTTGATTCGCAGTAGAGAAGATATTTCAAATTTGGCATTGTAGGAGGTTTGAATTTGAAGATCAGTGTTGGATGTTTTCTCCAGGATTAAGAAGATGAATTTCAATGGAATTAGGCTCGAGTATGCTTTGGAAGGTAGCACAAATTTGTGGCATGGAAGATCCACATGGAGGAAATATTGGATGATAATGTGATGATAGAATATGTCAAGAAAAATGTAACAAAACCCCCCACATCTGATGCCCAAGATCTTGCTGAATGGAAGAAGGATGTGGCTAAAGAGAGGAGGATCATATTGGAGGGAGTTCAGGATCATATTGTCTTGAATATCCATGGGAAAGAGACTCTGTTTGTGATGTGGAAAACAATGATAGAGTTGTTTAAGAACAATAGTGACCAAAAGAAGTTGACACTCAAGGAAAATATTTGAATTATTAAGATGCAAAGGAATAAAAAAAAATTGTGGTACCTGAGAAGGTTTACACACTTTCATGATGAACTTTGCAGGGTCGGTGTTATTTTCCCTAGAGAATAGATAGTAGATCTAGTCCTCTTGGGCTTTCCCAAGAGCTAACATAGGTATCATGATTTGGTAAATGGTAAAAGGAAATTGCCAAGATAGGAGCAGTTATGGTCTGATCTAGTGCAAGAAGAAATAAGGTTGAACAAGAGAGTTGGGACCTCATCCAAAGAAGAGGAAGAGGAATTTATATTAGTTAGCAAGGTAAAGAAGGCCAAGGGGATGAAGTCCCAAGGTGCGGCTCATTCAATCCAAGAGGGAAAGTAGAAATACTTATCCAAAATCAAATGCTTTTACTGTCATGAATTCAGGAACTCTGCCATGAAATGTCCACATAAAAAGGAAAGAAGGAAGGAGCCTATAGTAGCAGCAACAGGTGAAGATTTGGCTTCACAGTTCAAGCTTGAATTCACTCTCATCGCGTGCATGGAAAGCATAGTGATGGGGAGCATGTGGTACCTAGATAGTGGTGCCTCATTCCACATGACGCAGAACAAATATTTTTTCAATGACTTGGAGGAGAAAGGTCTCTAGATGAACATTGATTTTGAAGACCACAAAAGGTACAATGTGCCCAATATTGGTACTATCACCTTTTAGAGGGACTCTTGATTTCCTCTTAGACTCAAGGATGTGATTTTTGTTATGGGTTTATGTAGCATCCCATTTTTCCTAGTAAAGTTTTGTGACCACTATTGAGAGTGATTTTTTATAGATTATCTATGAAAAACTTATATGTTATGGACTTGGATCGATCTCTTAAATGGGGAACAATATTATATATATTAAATGCATAGTTATATTTCCTCTTATGTTTGGCTATGTGATTTATTATATGTGTCATATATACGTTGATTTACATCTCCTTTTGTTTTATATCTAGCTTATGACATATGATTATCACATATGAATGGAAGCTATTATGTGGAGTAGTTAATGGACCATAATCTTGTTTATTATTTATGATGTATGTGATTATACATGATTGACATGGCATTTGCATGATTTGGCAGGGAACTTAGTTATTGCCGAGAAGAATGCTCAAATGACTATGGAGGTCATGTATAAATTTGGGTAAAATGTGATTGAATTAAATTCATCATGAATTTTGTTTATGTTTTTAATCTATGAGGTTATGATGTGTAGGTATGGGGAAACAATGCCTTGCCAATAGATTGTCAGATGCATATGAGCTCAAAAACAATGCCTTGAGGAAAGCCATGTAGCTTCAAGAAAAATAGATGAGAATATATGGGAAAGATTAGGGTGTGTGTTACAGTGAATTTTGTCACCTTGACTATCTGCAATTCTATGGCCCCATCAATAGCCATATTGTCCTCTTTGTCAAGCCCCATGCCTCTGCTCTTCATGTCAAACTTCAAAAAGAGAGAAAGTCACTTTAAAACATGTTTATCTCTGGGTACGCAGGTTCTCTCTACCTTACCTGCGTGTACGCACTCCAAATAAACTGTACCTGCGTACTGATACGCTCTGTATGCTAAAGGTTGGGTGCGTACCCTTGTAAAGGTCAAAAGGCGTGAGTTTCATCTCTAAAAAGTTACTTGTGGTCACTTCTAGAGCCTTCTAGAAGAGTGTTTGACGTGTA